>WXZC020000473.1:0-12005 GCA_011317855.2 Paelopatides confundens
GGAAGCACCGAATCGGAAGGTCGGGTCGAAGTTTTTGTTGATGACAGATGGGGTACAGTTTGTGATGACGACTGGGACTTGTTAGATGCTGAAGTAGTATGCAGATACCTGGGGTATCCCAGCGCTTATCAAGCAACGAGTATGGCCCCTTTTGGACCAGGAGCGGATCCAATTTTGCTGGATAACGTGCAATGTATTGGAAATGAAAGTTCTCTGAATGACTGTGTCAAAAACGACATAGCGAACCACGACTGTACACACGACGACGATGTTGGAGTAATCTGCATATTTACAGGTCAGTTAAGTATACATTAGACGGTTTACTATATAAGTATGATTACACCTACTTTTCTCGGATAATAATAAAGGTATGTTTTGGTATTGCACGTCATTAGAAACAACTAGCGGTGCAGGTTGTATTTATTTTCAAGAAATTAAGCTTTCAAAGCAGAAGATTTAGTTTGTCAAATGTTGGGCTACGCAAGAGCCACTGGGTACTATCTAAAGAATTTATATAGGACTTTTTTATACAATTTCTATATAATTTCTATTCAATAAACTACTTTCTACAGAATTTATATAGGATGTTATATAATCTCTATATAAATATGTAAATAATATAGACAATCCATTCTATAGAGTAATTAGGATGGTTTTATAGGTCTATATTAGTTATATATAAAGCGGTATTAAATTACCCAAAATATATGCCTTTCTAGAATTTCCTTCTTGACTTAAACTTTGCTGGCTAGCAATCTAACAATAATGCAATGAACTACTTTCAGCTGAATCCCAAACCAACCACAATACCAGGTACATTATGCGTATGACAAAATACACCCGCATGACATATAATTACCGACTGTGTGGCATAGTGGTTAAGTGGTTAGAGCATCTGCCATGCAGCCGGGAGGTTTGGAGTTGGATTCCTGATCGAGTCATTGCCAATAATTAAAAAGGGGACCTACTGCTGTGTGCTCAGCTTTAAAGTATCAGAGTGGGTCAGTTGGTGTCTGGAGGTATAAACACCCCATCGTTAAGGTTTGAAATGAGCTACTGATGGGGTATGCATATGAGGTGCGCGCCTTACAAGCGACTCTCATAGAGATCTACACAGCGCTTTGGGCCACCTCAATTTGCGCTATACAAATACCTAATAATAATTATCCGTTTAAGGCCCAGATTAATTTCAGGAAACACATCAACAGTCAGACATGCTATTTTAAGACGTCTGTAATTTCAAATGCAAGCTAAACAAACCATTCACAGCATATACCAATGGAACGATTATAGATCAGATAAATTTGTGATATATTTTGGTACAATAACATACCTTCTGTGGTTGCTATGGCAACATAAATAAAACAACAAATCTTTATTTGAAAGGCATCGGAGTGGAATGAACCCTTTCTATGTCGTATCTTCTTTCTTTTGATATCAAATAAGTATACGTTGGCTAATGTTGGAGCTGAAAATTGTGGTAACCTGAAAAATTTCCTAAACAAAATGGTAGCTACCTTAATAAACAACATATGCATCATCAATCCCATGTGGATGAATTTGTGTTGAACTATGAAACGCTATGGTCAAGTAGTTCTAAGCTTTAGATACTACACTACTGCCGTAGAATAGAACCCCTTTTGTTGCCACATTGCGCTTTGGAAAATTAGAAGAAAATTCAACTGTTACCGTTGGGCTAACCTGACACTTGCATTCTTTTCAATTTAATTCTTGCCTTTCTTTACTGACAACAATTTATAAATGAGCGCGTAACTGCGTAAATCCTATCCCAATACTCTACAAACTACACAGATATATTATTTTTCGATACTGGCACTATTGCCTATTATTCCCCATGGGAACTCATGTAACGCTTGGAATTCCAGCACACGGTACTCCGATGTTTTACCGCTGAGCACCAAGCAGACGAAAGTATATTATCAGGTTTGGATCTTTAAAGAGTGTTGGTATTGTTGTTACCTTTTGTTGCATACAATTATATTATGTACTACAATATGCAGGTATATTAATTACACAGTACACTAATTTTAATTTACACATAAACAACAACAACAACAAACACAGACTAAACAGATGATTACATGTCGAATGCAGTAATCACAAAGACGACTAAATGTAATTAGACACCATAAAAAGAATATTCATGGACAGTTCGACCTGGAACCAGTTCACACTATATGTTTCACCAATATAACCAATTCAAAGTGAAACCAGTGCATACTGCACTGGAATCAATTGAAAAAAGTAAATTCAAACTGAACTGGAACCAGCTCCAACTTACTGGGACCGAACTGGTCAGTTGAAATCAATACAGAAAACGTACAAATTATATATTATGTATTTATGGCATGGGCATGGGAGTGCAATGAACACTTTCTATGTCGTATCCTCTTTCTTTTGGTATCAAATAAGTATACGTTGGCTAATGTTGGAGCTGAAAATTATGGTAACCTGAACAATTTCCTAAACAAAATGGTAGCTACCTTAATAAACAACATATGCATCATCAACCCCAAAAATTGAATATAACAACATTTAGGAGTAGCATGGACTTTCACCTAAATAAACTAGCATAACCTCCTGTAGTAAGTTTATTCTTAGTCTAATACCTAAATGTTGCCTCAAAACTCTCCAAAAAGAGAAATTCCTAGCTAAAACACAAACCAACTTTCCACTTCCGGTGTGTAAACATGATGAACATTGAAAATTTGATCAAAATCGGCTGAAAAATCATCGATGTTCCAAAAAGTGTGTTTATCTCAGATACTAATACATACAGTTAGTACACAGGGTACGATCATAAACCAGTAAGACGCATTTCTATAAACTCCTAAAAAGTTTAAAAGCCTCAAATATTTTCAAAGAAATAGACTAAAAAATATGTCACTTACTTCCGGTTTACACTTTACGCAATATTTCATGCAAACATGCAAACAATTGGTTATAAAAGGTACAGAAATGGTGGTATAATCGTCTGACCAATCTGTGTCTCGATGTCTGTTATTTAATTGTGTGCAGTGGTAGTGTATGACTATTAATCACACTCATTACCCATGTGAGTTTTCATGTGCGCATTAAGGTGTTAATTGGCCTTGGCAAAGGGTTAAGTTAGACATTTATAGAGAATTTGTACAATAGTTTCTACATAATCTCTATGCGATCTAGAACCTCTATAACATGTATGAAGAATTGTTATACGATTTTCTATAGAATCGCTATACAATGTCTGAAGAATTTCTATTCGATTCATTTGCACTATATCCAATCGACTTGTTCTGGCTGACCTCGGGAAAACACCCAATATAAAATCAATAAACAGTGTCTTATCAGAGGACCTCGCCGGCTGCTGAATTTATGTACCGATACTTATAGATCTAAATTATGGAACCAGTATAATTATTTTGGAAGGGGAAATGAGAATATGGTGTTAAGGTTATAATAACAAACAAGGTTAACTGCAGTAGAAATATTTTCCCTTTTAAGGAATAAAATATCAAAAGGTCTCTTAGAGGTGTCTAGTCGGTTTGTAAATTAATACAAACAAATCAAAACTGCCCCCTCCATTGGGGCCTCTCTCGCACAGTCACTACACCCCCTGAAATAAATGCTTGGATCCACCCAAGTACTCATAACACATTATTTTCCTCTCTTCGTCAATATTGTGATCTACTTTACAATTGTTACCTCCTGTGCCTATAACCTTTTACCAATACCTGCCAAAGGAAGTAGTAATTATTGCTCAATTTGAAGCTCCAAATAGAACATGTTCTTACATATTCTAGGCCATATACACTTGGATCTTCCTCAGATGGCTGTGAGAGGAACTTTACTTTTTTAAATAAAAACAAACACATCCTATTAATCTTACATCGTTGGATGGGAACCAGAGACATATATATTATTTCCATGTGTGGTACTGCACATCATTCAATATTTCGTAGCAACGCCACTGTGTCACTTATGTACAGAATATCAGACTAAATGTTCGTATCCTTATAATACATATCTCTCCGATACTACTTCCTCATATGTTATTTTATATTTCCACAAGATATAACCGATATCAGACTAGTTGGTGGAAGCACCGAATCGGAAGGTCGGGTCGAAGTTTTGATTGATGACCGATGGGGTACAGTGTGCGATGACTACTGGGACTTGTTAGATGCTGACGTAGTATGCAGACACCTTGGGTACCCCAGCGCTTACCAAGCAACGTATAATGCCTATTTTGGACTGGGAGCGGATCCAATTTGGCTGGATAACGTGCAATGTATTGGAAATGAAAGTTCTCTGAATTATTGTGTCAAAAACAACATAGCAAACCATAACTGTGTACACGACGACGATGCCGGAGTAATCTGCAAGGTTCCAGGTCAGTTATATACATTCGAGGGTTTACTATATAAGTATGATTAAACCTACTCTTTTGGATAATAATAAAAAGGTATTTTTGGTGTTGCACGTCATTAGAAACAACTAGCAGTGCAGGTTATATTCATTTTCAAGAAATTAAACTTTCGAAACAAAATAAATAGGCTACGCAACAGCCACTGGATACTACCCTTTCCAAATAAATTATCGTATAGAATACTATAGAAAAAGTGCGATAGAATTTCTATATATTTCTTGTCGATTCTCTATGGAATTGCAATAGGATTTTCTATATAAATTATATAGAAATCATATGGGTTATTTTATACAATTTCTAAAGAATTTCTATTCAATAGGATTTCTACACAATTTCTAAGAATTTCTATAGGAATTTCTATGGAATTTCTATAGAATTTCAATAAAATTGTTATACAATCTCTATATAAATTTATAAAGAATACTATAGAAAGTCCATTCTATATAAAAATTCTGTTTCTGTTTTATATAAATATGTATTAATATACCCAAAATATTTGCCTTTCTAGAATTTCCTTCTTGTCTCAAACTTTGCTGGCCAGCAATCTAGAACGAATTCAGTAAACTGTCTCAGCTGCATCCCAAGCGGGCCAACCACAATGCCTGGTACAACAGAAAAAGCACTGCACATATGCCTTTCATGCATGGATTGAAATACGATATTTCACTTTATATTATACGAATGACAATATACACCTGTATGACGCATGTAGCTTTATCCCTTTTAAGTTAGACATTTCTAGAATTTCTAGAGAA
The DNA here is from genome assembly GCA_011317855.2 of Paelopatides confundens. Classification (NCBI taxonomy): domain Eukaryota; kingdom Metazoa; phylum Echinodermata; class Holothuroidea; order Aspidochirotida; family Synallactidae; genus Paelopatides; species Paelopatides confundens. The sequence goes on from WXZC020000473.1 coordinate 5,185, forward strand.
TTTGCGTAAGGGTGTCTGTATAATCTCAATGCGTGTTATTATCTCTATAACACTTCTAAAGAATTTTCCTAGGATTTTCTATAGAATCTCTATATAATGTCTGAAGAATTTCTATAATACTATATAGAATCTGTGTAATCTCTATAAAAAAAAACCACCTCTAAGCATCATGTAGCATCCACCATCCTACCCACCATTCCCCTATCCTCCCCTCTTTAAACCGTAAAAACAAGGACGGTATTTTGTATCTTCACTGTGAAGTGTGAAAGAAAGTCAACTTTCAGATTTGATTACATATATTATACTATGTTTGTCTACAAGGGGAGGGGCCCCTCCCCGCGATCGGCGAGCATGTGCTTCATTTACAGCCCAATGTTGAAAATAAATTATAGCCTTTGTAATAAGGCAATTGTGAAAAAGCAGTGCAGTAGTACATATAGGCAACGTGCCCCCCTCCCGCTAAAAGAGCTGTAATTATATCACAGGGAGCAGCGTAGCGATGGGAAGAATTATATGTTGGGGTGGGGGAGGAGCACATACAGAGCACATACTAGCATATCGCCATTGTACATGTTTCATCGCACCATCTTGCATGTAGGTGACCTACAAGTTTCAATTTTCCCGAAAGGCGAGGAGACACCCTCTCCTTTCTCAGAAACATTACACATTTTGAAAAAGTTCTTTAGAATTCTATAGAAACCCATTTTTTCTATAGAATTATCTAGAAACCAGTGTGCTACAACTTTGTGTATATAAACTACACTCTGAAAATGAAAGAGTGAAAAATCACTCCAATGGAGTGATCACTGGCTACACTCTTTGAAAAAGTGAAACATTCACTCCTATTAAGAATGAGTTTTCACTCTTGAAAGAGTAAGAGTGAAAATCCATTCCAACAAGAGTGAATGAAAATCCACTCTTTCAAAGAGTGTAGCCATTTTTTTTGTTTTTGAATTTTCACTCTTTCATTTTTAGAGTGTAGTGTTTCTATAGAATTCAAATGAATAATTATGAGCTTTCAAATATTATATAGAAGTGTAGAAATCTATAGATATGTTCTAATTCCTATCGAAATTGTGGAGGACATTTACTGTGTTTCAATAACATTATCTTTTTGTGAGAGGGAATGTATCTTCCTGAACAAATGTGAAATAGATCACAACTTGTTTGTGTTTATAAAGATTACACATATATTCTATAAAGATTATATAATGAGTCTTGTATGTAGACTATAACGTATTGAATATGTATGCTACTTTGAATATTATATGATCTTTGTCATTAATTAATGATTGTGCTTAATTAGAGTAAGTAGGCGTTAGTTGTTTTGAGGTTTGTGAATTGGGACAAGTTGGTGTACTATAACTGGATTCAGCTCATGAAAATAAAATAAATCTCCCACCCGATCACTCGATTGCTCTACTGTAAAACCGTAGGACATGTTAGTATATGTTTGTTGTGTGTTTATTGTGGTTGTTTATGTCTATAACGTAAAGGGATAGTACTACGTATTTCATACACCTGTATATGGTCATATATATTGTGTAAAGTGAAATATTCAGTCTATATATTAAATACGTTGTTTTCATATTGCACAGTGGTTAGACCATCCGCCTTACAGCCGGGAGGTTTTGAGTCCGACTCCTGGCCGAGTCATGCCGAAGACTTTTAAATGGTACCTATACTACCGTCTTGCTTGGTGCCCAGCGTTAAAGCATCGGAGTATGGTATGCTGGAATGTCCGGCGTTACTTGTGATCACATCATGAGGCGTAATACACAATAGTGCCAGACTTAACACGTTATTGGCTTGGCTTTCAGCTGAAAGCAATATATTGTATTGCTTCTAGATTGTTAACAAATACAACTTGATGCGAGAACGATGGTCTAGAACCAAGGAACCCAACTTTTCCAGACTCCAGACCCATGTGACTCCTGACATGTGACCCATTGAAAACATTCACCGACCCCATGACACTCGGACCAATGGTGGATGTAGGGAATGTTGATGGGGGGTTGGTGTCACTACCACTATGGGAGGGCTCTAAGCATGGCGGATTTAGCTTGTAAGGGCCTGGGTGTTGTGGGCCTTTTACAAAATTGTCAGTGTTTCTGAAATATGCCCTGGAGAGGGATCCCTCCCAATCGAAGGTGATTATATACGAAATGGTAGGCCTACTATCCTTTGTAACTTTTAAACTATATATAAGTTCAATAATGTTCATTAGGCATATATCATCACAACATATATCACGCATTAAATGGTTGGTTGTGAGACGGGTGCACAAGTAACCATCAATTGGATTGACAGTATGTATTAAAAACTGGGGCAATACACCGCGCGTGATCGCGCTGGTTCTCATTTACGAAATTATATTTGGGGCGGCGCATCGATCGAAAATAAAAAAAGCCCTATGGTTGAAGGGAGGGAAGGCTGATGTGTCGTCACCGGTAAGTATGTGATGAATAAAATGTGACAACTGCAATTTATACTATAATATTAGAAGAGATAAAAGCAACGGTGTTTGAGCGCGTCGAACGCGCGAAGAGTATTCAGGATTGTAATACAATGTTACTGATGTGTGGTTATTGCTGGTGATAATATTATATGCCATGGGCTCTTAGAGGGGCCAAGTAATACGATTTGACATTGATTAACTTTTAGAGGGGAGCCAAAATAATCAAGCTGGAGCGACTGCTTACTGGGTAAAATTCTCATTATCATCATTTGCGTTTGAAATTGGCCCCAAGTTTAATCTGGTTTATTGGACCAAATAAGTAAGTACAACGGTGGGAGTTGGCAAACAGTAAGTAAATAAACCAACTGGGAAGTAGCAAATGGTTTAATTATTCAATTTTCCAAATTAGGATTAGGTCTCTCACAGACCTAATATTCAACAGTTGTTTAATGAAAACTTTGAACATGGTTTACTTTGAAAAAGTCATTGTGATGGTGTGTAAATGATAGACTCATTATTTATTGCCAAGCGAATATCAATAAAGTAGTGTGGGAGTTGGAAAATAAGGGACATAGAGAAAACAAATGAGACTTTTTCAAATTTACTCTTAAACCCGAAGCCTCTGATGTAATACCCAATACATTAATCGCCTCGTTGATATAATTCTTAGAGCCATTAGTTATGACAGTGTCGTCCGCATAGTTTGATATTTTAAAAGTAGAATTTAGAATTGAGAAACTATGAATAGTATTGTGTGGCCTAGTGGTTAGAGCATCCACCTTGCAGCCGGGAGGTTGGGAGTTCGATTCCTGGCCGAGACTTTAAAAAGGGACATACTATTGGGTGTTCAGCGTTAAAGTATCATAGTGGGGCCAGTTGGGTGTCTGGATGTAAAATGGCACCCGACGTGAAGTGTAAGTTACAAGCCACTTCGGCTTCCCACAGGTATATATATATGTGGCAGCTTAGCGTCGTAAAATAACTGTAACTATAACAATATAATAACTATATATAACTATATATAATTATATAACTATAGAATAAAACCCAACACCATTGGTCTAGACAAATTGTAAACATATTACTTGAATCCATAAAAAGCATTATAGTCCAATAGTTCAATTGATTGGTATGTTGCTTGCGATGAGCACGTATTGGTCTCTGTGTATTATACAAAGTCAATGATGGGGTAAAACAATCCTCATAATATGATGAGGCCGACATATTCAGAGCCCTCTTTATTCCCCACGTCCACACAACGCGCACACTATTTAACTAATTACACAGGTAGCATTCAATATAACTTGTTTGAACCTTCAAATAATGTCAGAATACAAGTTAGACTTCATAAAAGTCCTTTACTTGACCATTAAGTATTTTTTCATTTTTTTCCTTCAAATTTTCAACAGCAGTGAAATGACAAATTGAGGCCTTTGTAACTAACCTTAAGTACTCACATTCAGGTGGAAAACAGTGAAACATTTCATTCTTGGTTAGCAGGTTAGTGTTACTATGTTTTAAAATAATGTAGTCAAGGTGAGTTTTTTATTTGTTTGTTTTATCAGACATTAAGCCTAATATTATTTGATCATTTCGAAATGGTGTCACGGGCCGAATAGAGGGCGGATCCGGGCCGTAAGTTGCCGATTTATGTGTACTATATCAGTATGTAGTCTAGCCAATTTGAATTTATGAACTTATGATGTTCAAAGGGTCTCGAAAACTGAAAGGGGGTATACACATAACCTGCACCGATATAAGTTGTTTTGAATGGTCTACATTAGCATATCGGGATATATGGAAGACTAATCGGAGGTAATTACAATGATCTGTATGGACTTTGCTAGGCTTTGGATAATAATAACTTTAGCACAAGGGAAATAGCCGAATATAAGTATAATGGAGAGAGAGAGAGAGAGAGAGTGATATGGACTCGGAGTGAGAAGAGGGTAGTTGGTGAGGGAGGGGAAAATGAGGGAGAGAGGGGAAGAGGGGGAGAAAGGGAGACAGCGGTAAGGGTAAGGGAAGGGGAGAGAGTGAGAACTGGGAATTGTTTTAAGCGTAATATATTTATTATCGAGTGTGCCTAAAGGATATGGGCTAAATATATGAGCATTTTTGTGAACATGGTGATCACTTTTATGATTGTAGTTTTCATCTGGATAATTGTCATCAGGGAGGGGAGGGTAAAGTTCATTTTAAGATGAATACTGGAAATATTGAGTTATGTGATTTATATCAATAACATTATAACCATTTTCGTATTTGAGTGAAAGACAACCAACTTTTCATTTCTGATTTTTTTTTTATCTAGGTACACCGTATACTAATGTATTGACATACAAACGTTATAGGGAATCGGATTTGTATCCTCATTTTAGAGTACATTACAAAGTTAGTCATTTTCTGTTTTACATACCAACAACACTATTGGGTACAAAGGCATTCAATCAATCAATTCATTTCCAAGGTAGGAGGACTTGAAAGGATCATTTGCACGTTTTAGGGGGTTAATTTGGTTCACGTGACTGACTTACTTATTATATAATTGACATTCTGTTGATACAATATTGGTTGGATTGCATTTGTACGCAGTGTTGGTCAGCAAGAGTTGCTCAACTTATATTAGACTTATATAGAGCTATGACACAACCTATTGTAAGAGCTATTACAAGAGATATGGCAAGAGCTAGGCCTATTATATATTACAAATATTAAATTAGAAAATTACATGATTCACTGAGTAAATATGATCTGAGGATGGTAACAAATATGATCTGAGGATGGTAATAAATATGATCTGAGGATGGTAATAAATATGATCTGAGGATGGTAATAAATATGATCTGAGGATGGTAATAAAATTGGTGTAAAAGTTTGATCATATGTGAGCAGATTGTATCTTTCAACCATACACTCTAAAAATGAAAGAGTGAAAATTCACTCCAATGGAGTGATCAGTGACTACACTCGTTGAAATAGTGAACAATCTGTCAAAGGGTGTAGCCAGTGATCACTCCATTTCAGTGAATTTTCACTCTTTCATTTTGAGAGTGTAGTTGGGGGCATTTAAGAACATGAAATTCATCTGAAGAGTATGGTATGTCACGTGTTTAAATTTACACGGAGTTTAGTCCTTTCAGCTCATTTATCTGGTCAGTATTTTGCAATAATTTTGAGCATACCAGAGAGTGTGGGTTATGAAATTATATGAATTGATTAAACCTATTCAATTTTTTTTACCAACAATGGTTGATTACACATACTTAATGCAAACAATCTGAGTTCTGGCAACAGTTGGACATTTTTTCAACCATTCAAACAATCATTAACTTCAGGCAATTTCTTGAACATAAATTTGACCAGTTAAGTTAATTAAATGCCTTAATGATTGAATTTTTAGCTGCGGAAAACATCAACGCAATATCCTGATTTTTGTATGTGCCAGCTAGGAAAATGTCAATACCATATTATGTAAATCTGGGAGCAATTATCTTTTAAAAAAAATGTTGAATATATGAAAATGTGGAGAAAGTTGCTAAAGTTGATTATTTGCATAAAGAGAGATTCCGGTGATGTCGTGTTTATATTTGATCAACATTTGTAGCAAAATTACTACAACTATTATTACACGTAATTATCGTATTGTTAACATATTATATTAATATTTTAGCGGGACTTCGAAGTTTCTAATCTGGTTGATTTGTTTTATTAACTTCCTGTGAGTAGTACGCAATTTGCACATATAACAAGACATGCAAATGGGCACACCCATCCCATTTTATTATAAGTTCAAATCGCACAAATAAATATAGATGATATCACAACAGAATACAAAGCGTAATTTTATATAGTTGCGGACTCGGATTCAGTCTTGTCTCGTACTTTACCACAGCCCTGATATATAGCATATATAGATAATGAATACTCATGAAAAATGGTATGAGCATTTGGGATATCTAGATGGTGGTATCAACCACGTCATGAGTTATTTGAAATTGTATAAGCAATATATTATATATGAATATTAATGATGGAAATACAAAGAGTAAGCCTGGAATTTCTTCTCTGTTAAACTACAATGGTAAATGTGGTAATGTGGCATTGAATATTATTTTAGATTGACAAAATCCCACCCCCAAGGAACAAAACCAAGAAATATATATTAAAAAAATCCATATTATATACAAAAGCAAGATGGAAATATATTTTGAAAATGGCTAAAGTGGAGTTTATGGACGAAAATAAATTATGTCACAGTTTATTTAACTTGAAAAACATTTAACAATACATATGTCAGGCCCTGTAAAGTGTATACATGTATTACATTGAATATGTTCAAAACAGTTTTGTTATTTTATTT
>WXZC020000474.1:0-12001 GCA_011317855.2 Paelopatides confundens
CAAATATTTTATCACACAATTTCTTTCGCGTTCACATTTGATCGCCCGCTCCGGGTCTGATCGCCCGCTCCGGATCATCGAACAGGAAGTTACGTTAATCATCGGGTCACACAAACGGCTTCATCGAATATTGTTATGCAAATAGCATGTATTCCTGGGGTAACTGGTTCGAATCCCGTTCTAGCCATAAATTTTCTTTGCCATTCAAAATATGTTTAAAAATTTCCCAGTCAGTTTTCTGTTGATAATCTCTTACAAGAATTTATACAATACAAAAGACAAATCTTTCTTTAAATTGTTTAAATCAGAACTACTAAGAATAAGTAAGTAGCAGTATATCTCGTGTATCATTCAAAATTTTGCAAAGAATAAGAGGCCAAAAGGTAAAACATGGCAAGAGATTACTACAATAATACAAGCTAGAAGATAAACATTCTTTAAAAAGTAGGAAAATAGTGATTCAATGTAAATTTGAAGGATAGACTGGTACTTACTTCTTCTTAGTTCTGATTTAAACATTTAAAGAAAGATTTATCTTTGGTATTGTATAAATTCTTGTAAATTTTAATCTCTTTCTGAACTGTAATATATATTGTTGGTTTTATATTTTCTGATCATTAAGGGCTGAAGAAGGACGTCACGTCACTTCCGCTTTCCCACATGTATATATGTGGCAGCTTAGCGTCGTAAAACAACTGAAACTATAACTATAACTATATATATATACCAGCATATTTATGGCAAAACTTAATTAAACTAGCTTTCAACAGTATTTTGGAATTTGGAATGGATTTGTTTTAACTGTATGCAGAATGTACGTAAGCTATAGTGTTACTGAGTCCTCATCTATATATCTCATCATGAATTACCACAAAAACGAAGGTATTTACATTCAACGTTTGCTAGAGCATGATGGTTGTCCAACCTACGTCCAGCGGGCCAGGATACTGCCCGCCAACAGCTTCCATATAGCACGCCAACTCGATTAATGTTTCAAACAAATTATTTCCTCAGAAATTCTTTACATTTGTTTAATAAACATGAAAAGTATTTATTGCTACGGTCATTAGATTACAGAGGTCGCCAGAATACACAAAACCGCTTGGCAGAGCCCCTGAGCCCCGATATGGGACCAGTGCATTCCCTGTATCCAGACTCTGTCCTAAACTTACGCAAAATTTGAATCACATCTCTGATACATTACGTAATTTGCAATCTATTTAGTCTCATGTAGAGAGGATATGTGCAGCCAGGCATGACGTGGGCGGGGGAATGGGGTTAATCTGACCTAATGTATATAATATTATCACCTGCAATACATGCACATAAGTATAGAATTATAATGAAAACATGATTTTTTTGTTTGCGCGCTCACAATATATTCTTCTCCTCTATTCCCCAGTATTGTGATCTCCGTTACAACTGTCACCTCGTGTGTACGTAGCCTCTCTTCGCCATACATACCAAACTATGGGGCGTCACCATGGAGGAAAAGGTTTGGAATTAGCACCCCCCCCCCTCCTCCCATCCACCACAAATGATTTGATATTTATTGTTAAAAAACTGTTTAAAATATACTAGGGCAAATCTTACTGCCTTAGCGACGTGTCTATAAATATCCTCTCTATATGCGATCTGTGACGTACCCACGGGTGTCATGGGGGAGACCGTAGCCATCCCCCAAATGAGATTCTGTCCCTCTCCCCCAGATTTTTTTCTGTGACATAAAAAATCAAATACAACACTAAACTTGTATAACAAATTTTTGACCAAATTGAATTAACCTAACTACAACGTTAGGCTATAGTAAAGGCATAACGGCAACGTTCGGCTGTATGTTTACCAAGCCGCCCGATTAATGAATCGGGATTGTCCCATTTTTATATAAAATATTACGTCCTGTCGGTAAAGTACTTGCCACAGTTTTCTAATGCATTGTGAATTCACAAGAACATACTGTGTTTTACAGTACAAATTTAACTTACTTTTCTTAAAACACGCATACATTGAAAAAATATGGCAGCTAGTTCAACAGAAAAGTAACTTTGTGAAATACCGTAGGCCTACTGTTTGAGAATTTTACATAAACATGTGTTTCAATCTGTAAATATACCACCATTTGGCATCTGGGCCTCTTTAAAATCCATAATTTTCTTCAAGGGGGAACACCCTTAGACCCCTCACCCGTGCCGTATCCGTTCCAGTTTTGTAAAATTAAAATATGGTAACCATAGGTTAGACTTTAATGGTAATATTAGGCTAGGCCTACAACACCAGTAACAATAATAATATTGCTAGACATATACTGGTAATGATTGCATTACTTGTGCCTAAGGTAATATTGCATTCGGCGTGTGCCCTCCGGGATGAGTAATTTGTGACCCCACCCCAAAAAATTCCCCCCACTTTGCAGTCATGGGTACGCCACTATATGCGAGACTACATAAATTATACATTACGCAAATTAGTTAAAAATATCAGACCTTTGATTCAACTTGGGCCGGTAACATCGTAGTTTTGTTTTTCATAAACTCGTATTATTGCTCAACCTTATAACGTTAATCTTATTTTAATTTCATTATTAAATAACGCTATTATTTTTTCCATGTGTCATTTTATCGTTACAATTGTATCCGTTCATGTTACCCTTATTTACCTATTCGATATACTAATCTCAAGACTTCCCTGGTAGTCATCAAGATGATGAAGTTTCGACGCCTTCATATTTTATGATGCAATTTCGTACAAGCAAATCGTTCTTTTCCACAAACAGGCATATTTCTCAATTATTTATACAATCTATAACATTTATTTAAATTCATTACCGATAACGCTATTAATTAATATTTGTTACTTTTGCATCCGTTCATATTCTTTCTTAATAATTATTTACATTTTATTACTAATAAGTCTATTACATTTATAATCTGTATATTCGCTATACTTTCATATTCCTTCTATACCATTTAATTTAACTTTCCGGTCATACTCGTCAATGTATGTCTTATTTATTATATAAATACACTGGTTATATCATCATGTAGTAAAATAAAACAAATCCTCCATGTTATGTAACTATTTCCGCCCATAACCACACGCACCCGTATATTTTATTCAACAAGTATATGCAATATCCTATACGCATGCGTAGGTGTCTTTCGTTGGCCTACTTCTTTTTCTTAAATATTCCATTAAAAAAAAACATGTTAAAAATTGAAGAGTGTGCCTCTTTCCGCCCATTTTTATCGTTATTAAAAACACAAACCCGTATATTTTATCGTTAAAATAACATGCCCGTATATTTTTTCGTAACTTAAAACAATATTTAAAATCATATCGGAAGACAAACTCAAATCACCAGGTTCCAATGGGACACAGAAGACGTCTCGAAAGCCACACAAGGCACTGTACATCAATACCACATGAGCCATACACGGTTGGGTGTATCCCATACGAACTTGGAGTACACCAGCGCCACATGCATCGACGCGATTAGGGCACAATATTCACATATGCACTCTATTTACTACTTTTTTACTCTATCTCTGTGGAGAGTATAATAATCTTTTGATATTTATCAATATCGTGTTTTCCCCACTAAATACTATTTACTACAATTCAACTTGTTACACTATACCATTTATAGTTTAATGTATTATTTTGAGCCGGATTCTCAGCCTCCACGTATCGTCCTTAAAATCCATTATACAGTATTTCAAGACTCAGGATTGTATCTCAGTCACAAATGTTTCTACAAACAATATTTTAGAAAATCTTCAATTGTACATTATATTTATATAAATTGTTCTTTATTTGAAAATATAAATTAACATATGGGGAATTAATATATTATAGCAGCAATGTGTTTGTGGGTGTGTGTGATGTGTGTGTGTGTGTGTGTGTGTTGTCTGTGGGTGGGGGAGGAGTAGCTACAGAATGGTGAAAGTTCCGTTCCGAGTAATCTACCTTTTTAATAAATTGGTTTGGTTTGCCAACCTCCCCTGCTGATACTGGCTAAGATTCATGCCACCCGACGTGATGTGTAAGTTACAAGCCACTTCGACTTTCCCACGTGTATATATGTGGCAGCTTAGCGTCGTAAAATAACTGAAACTATAACTATAACTAACATGTGCAAGTGACGACACCTTCATAATTGACTCAGATGCAGACACATCATGTGACAGGTTCTCTTCCTCGTCCTCTCTACCACACACCTCCTTTAAAAAGACAAAAAGGAAGTCAATTTTATGAGTTGAATGTATTGTACGTTGATATTTGTACGATTTTGATGTCCATCTGTGACCACGCAAATACTTTAATTTAATTACCTGTCAAAACACTATATTAAAACCATGTTACCTTACTGTTAGTGTTCACACCTGATACTCAGTGTTCGAAATGGGTATATGGATTTGGGGATCTTTTTGAAGATTTTTTTTCGTGGTTTTCTGAGGGCCAATGGCGTTAACGGGATTTCAGATTTTATTTATGAGGTTATTAATTTATCCTATATGGAAGGGTGCTATGTGGTAGATGTAAGGGGAGGGGTTTGCCCTTCCCCATTAATATTTGTTTGCATAATTAAGGATGCTTAGATACAAAATGATGTTCTATTTTGCACGGGAGTAAATTTATATCCACAATAAGGGGTGTCAATACGGTCCGACGACTGAAATGGGGGGGGGGGGGGGGAGGATGACATTTTACACGCCAAAAATCTATGATTTTTCCAACAGAAAGTCCCAAATTTTTCATCAATGCCATAACTTCCAAAACTTTCTGACAAACCGGCGCAGAGGCAGGATTTGATCTCCGGAAGTGAGTGGGGTGTGGGAGGGGGGGGGGACTACAACTTTAAGATGCAATTTTATTCTGATCTGTCTGTGGCTAAAACAGATCCTGTGGGTTTGGACGTATGGGGGAACTGGGAAAATGGTGTGTACTCGTCTCCCCCTGCTGCCCTGCCGAACCCCATGTAATCCTGTTTACAGCGTAATATTTGTCTTCAATTTTTATATTAGTAATAGATGCCAATTGCATATATTATGTATTGTTTTTAGTTAGTTTATGTGAGGGAAAAAGAATTCATACTCAGTTGAACCCATAAATCGAGTTATTGTAGCCTAATGATTTTGACAAAGCCTTTTTACCGATTTAGGTCAAGTCTGGATTTTTCCGTGTTTTAACAAATTCATCGTCGAATTTCTAAGAAAAAAAAAATCCCCGATTGAATGTAATCCTTCTTTTGCGCACGCTATTTGGACTAGTTTTATATGAATATACGAGATCAAACTTGTTTGAGGGGTGGGTAAGTGTTATTTTTATCTTCATGTTGCCCCCTCGAAAAACGTGGGGATCCCATCCTCTTTTTTTGTGAGGAGGGGGTTATAATTACCCCCTGTGTCCCCTCAAATACCTCATGGGGGTCACTGCAGCATTATGCCACAACGCTTTCACAGATGACTAATTTGTAAATAACAAAACAAAATGTATGTACAAACAGTACTGAGCTGCTGAGTGGTTAGAGCATGCGTGTCTCATGCAGTAGGTCGGGAGTTCAAATCCCGGTCGGTTTATACCAAAGACTTTCTAGCTGATGTCGTGACTATGCATACTCGGTCAATACGATGTATGATAAGCGCTATGGGACAAATATACATACGCGTATTAATTCGAATATATACAGGTATTAATTGGAATACATACACGTATATTATTAGCCAATTCGAGGGCTGATTTAAGTGGTTGTATTAAATCGAATACATACAGTCACATATAATTCGAATATATACACGACGCACGTATACCGTATGTGGTAAATAGGCTTACGTAAACTTCCGCCGAGAATTCAGCCATTTCCGCCGGGACAAATATATCATATTATATACTGGTATTAAATCGGGGTATATACGCGTATTAATTTGAAAATATACACGTATATATTCGATTTGGCGCGTATATAATATGATATATTTGTCATATAGCACCCTGCCATAACGTATTGAATACGTGTATTAAATCGAATAATATACCTGTATTAAATCGAATATATACAACCATATAATTCAGCCATCTTTCTAATTATTTAATAATATATGCGTTTTATATATTCGAATTAATAGGCGTATACATTCGATTTAATACGCATATATAGCATGCGATATGTGTCCCAAAGCGTCTACCATATTCGAATTAATACGTGTATATAGTTGATTTAATGTATAGGCATATATTCGATTCAATACGACCATATAATTCATCCTTCGGATTTTCTAATAATATACGTATATTACGTGTATATAATTCGATATAATACGTGTGTGTTATATTTGTCTCATAGCGGCTACCACATAGGCATATGGCTGCTAAACTTCGTGTTACCATATTTGCTTGAGCAAGCCGTTGCGCAATCTGACGTGGGAGATCCACCACCCCCCCCCCCTCTCGACTTGATAGTAGTAACCAAAACATTACTTTCATTATGTGGACATTAATTTGATTTAATGCCCGGAAAAGCTGGTAAATATTTGGCGGTGGCGACAATGCACAAAGCATATATGCGTAGCTAATACAGCCACAGTACTGTATTGTTGATACACTGTACATTGCCATATAACTAGGTATAACTTTTAAAATGACCTGCTTAACCTTGAGGATTTTTCGAAGAGAGGTGAGCGAACGATTGTAGAAGGGTAATTATCACCGAAGCGACCGTAATCAACAGGTTTTCAAGTAATATATTGCAAATACTTACTGCTTTTAGTTAAACGAGAACTGCAAAATTCTCCCGGGCTGAAAACATCATCACTCAAATTAAGGCACTCTATGATTGGCCGTTACTGAATAATTCCTGACAAAAAGTGGTTGAATATTCGAGTCTTGAGTTTGAGTATGGAAATCGCTGACATTCTCAGCGGAATTGGCTGAATTATCATCGAATATGGCTGAATTCTCAGCGGAAGTCGTATAGTACGTACACATTTGCTATACGCAATGATTGGTCGAATTAATGGTAGCATTTATTACCATATATGCGATTAATGTCCCTATATATTCATATTAATGTCCCCATATATTCATATTGATGGTAGCATATACTCAAATTAATGTATCCATATATTCAAATTAATGGTACCATATATTCGAATTAATCCCTACATATAAAACAAGGCAATCATTGGTCGAATTAATGTCTTCATATATTTTAATTGATGTCCCCATATATTCGAATTAATGTCCCCATATATTCGAAGTAATATATATTCAAATTAATGTCACCATATATTCGAATTAGTCCCCCATTAGTTCAAGAATCATGTCCTCCGTGGCCAACCATATACGTATATGTTATATGGTGGTTATGTTAGGAATGTGGGGTGGAAGTGATGGCGCTGTATTAGTTTATGAACATGGCATATCTCTCAGGTCTGTCTGTACATAGGTAAAAAAGAGAGGGCACTGTGCCAGATTTTAATATGACTGGTTGAGGAAATTGGTTGCTTTGTAATAATATAATATTTCAACTTTAAATGTGTTACCATCCTCTGTATAAGAGATCAGGCTGATGCTATGTTTGTAGGCTATAGCGAAATAACTAGTTATTGTCTTGTGGACAGTGCGTGATATCTCTGATATAATTTATGCATATAGCAGATATTATACCAGTGTATTTTATCCACGGTTTGATACGCACTATGTCCTAACATGTTAATTCGGACAGTCCATGGATGAATACTGTAATCATTAAGTAACCACACCCCGGTGATTTCCACTCCGATCTGAAGGAGTTTGAACTGTAAATGAAAAACGTGGTCCATTTTAATAAAAATAAAAAAGCAAGCGTCACCATTCAATGTTACCCAAAACGAAAAGATCAATTTCCCCCTCATGATGAAGGGTCAAATATCATTGTCGGGTAATATGGTATGCCATGTCATGTTGTATTGTTGCATCCTTGAAGAGGACTATTGGTCAACACGTACATTATCGTGTGACTCGATCCCGTGTGCTTACCCCCTCCCTCCGCACTTTAAATACCCCTCCCCCTTGTCCCTTGGCCAAATTGATACGGGCGCCCTTAGTGAATTATGTTATAATTAGTAGACTTGAATGCTAAACTGGATACCACTCGATTCTAGTAAAATGTCCATCACGTTGCACAATCATGACATTTCTATATGCAATCATTTAAGCACATTTTAATCCTTGTATGACACCATATCGCACCATAAAATTTGTATTATTCAAAGGGTCCCATACACGCAAATCCCTCCATATGACACATTTCAACCCTAATCACGTGACAAGTAAATTGTCATCGCTCTCATTGTGAATGTATAAAGTCAACTTGGGTAAATGAACACGGTATACTGCACAAGTAATGAAACTTTCAATGCATTATGTTAGTTATATGGCACTATTTTATCTGTAGGTGACCTAACAAAATCACAAAACGGGGAGAGGATACCTTCCCATATCACACATGACACGTTTTGGCCACGGACGCAGTCGAGAAAATAAATATTTAAGTTACAGTTCCCCACCCTTTATGAGACTAAATCCCGCCCATGGCCCGGTTTTTAGTATATGGCGTTGTCGGGAGATTTAAAATGTCAGCAATGACCCCCCCCCCTCTCTCTTCCATTCGCGCTTTTAAAGCAAATGTGCTTAGCAGGCTAGCCTACTTTTCGCATAACAATCGGGGCTGAAGCTTATATGTACGGTGGTTCTGAAGGGACATACGAGATGTAGAGTTACTATGTTAGTAAAACACGTTATCACAACACATTTTACATATATTTGTCGAGTTGCTGAGTTTCAGTATAACTTTACATCTTAATAAAAAATATCAGATGAAACTCGACAACACGTCAAAAACATGATAATTGTTGGCTTGGCAAGTTACACTAACGTTACATCTTGACAAAAATTGTCAAATTGTCGAGACGCCGTCTTAAACAAAACTCGACGACACGTCAACTTGAAAACAAGATAAAGGTTGAGTTGTCAAGTACACTAACATGATCATCGGACAAACTTTGTCATTTTGTCGAGTGTCATGTAAGACGGCAATATCTACACTGAACAGGCTGTATGAACAGTTCCAGAGCCGTATATCTGTACAGTTCAGTGAACGAGCGCCCTCGATTTTAAATATCAGATAGAAAGGGAAAAATACTAACGTCTTGACCAAGACTAAGGGTGTGTGAGAGGGGGGCATAAATTCAGGTGCGCGAAGCCGAAACATTTTTCGCGCGCTTCGCAGGCTTATAATCCCTTCCTCTCCCAATTTGCTCCTCGCTGCCCCCGCAGGGGCTGCGCTACTACGCTGTGACGCTCCTTGGGATTCCCCGAATGCAATCGCGGCGTGTACACACCCGTAAGGATCACTTGCGCCGCTCCGGCTACCATGGGAGCCGGTTGAGAGCCCGCGAGAGCAACTTGTTTGGCATATTGATCCCTACTGGTTCCGCCGCCTGTGTATTCTGCCCCCACACGCTTTACAGATCGAACTCTGAGCCTCCGCTTTAGTGCGAGGGCGGAAACTGAGTCGGTTAGTTTCGAAATTCCACGAGAACCGTCAGGACCTGAAGGTGCGGAAAATGCAGATACCCCATCACAAACAATGTATTGCTCTCGTCTTAACCCCCCCCCCTTGCCTTAGGCCCATGGCCTCGTGTTGAATCATTCCCTGCGCAGCCGGTGTTGGCCGCATAGTCGGACTAACCCGACCCCTCTGAGGAGATCCCTCAATCGGGTGGGATCTCGCTGTGCGTCCGCAAGGCTCGCGCTAGATCATACAATGTTCAGCCATTGCGTGACTGCAAAACATATAGGCAACACCTGCAGGGTGCCGCTCTAGAGGCTGCATAATCCTTTGTTTAAGGTGACAAAGGAGCTGGACTGTACTACTATTGTTAAATAAGTGAGAAAGTGATGTCCATCTTGGTTGTCACTATTCTCTAAGGGGTGTATAAAAAGTCCTCTACAGAACGATAATAGGGAGAGGGCCCACACAGAGGGCGGGGTCTACGGGCAGGGCCTAAAATTAATACAGGCTACAACACCGCTACAACTATGATTTGTAGAATAGAACTAAAAAAACTAGTAGGAAGGTGGTCCCTACTTCTTGCAGCTCAGCTAGCCTAAATGTGAAAATAGGTGCTGCACGAAATAGGGTGACAGTAAAAACTAGTAGTACTGAAACTCCAAGCCTACATGGATAACTATTTAAATTATACTAGAAAGTAACATGAGGGGAGGCAAGCAGAACACACTACGGGGAAAAACCCTTTGAGTCTGCTTTTTCTAACGCAAACGTTGTGTGGAATAAGTCTAATAGACCTAGTGGGTAGACTATGAGCATATGCTGCTACGCCCTAAAAGTTCGTAAGTGAACAGGCCTAGCCAAATTTAGAAACAAAGATACTCAAGTTTGGGAGCTCAAAAGAGCCGAAATCCTGGCCAGGGAGTCCACAGGAAGGCAAAGACACAAGTTTTCCCCTGTATATGAGACAGCATAGAAAATCCGTTTGCCTACGCAAATTTTGGAGGGATCTGAATGAGACATGACTGCGCATGGGCCATCGTGGGCGGCGCAACCGACTACATATATTAACGCTAAAGTATCTCCAAATTGAGCTAGATTAGATGGAATCATGCAATTTAGATGTTGACCAGGCAGCCAGGGTAAGTATAGATAGACAATGTAAATACTGTGCAACACAGACACAATACATGCATGGCTAGGACAGTACACTAACATATGTAATACTTGCATTGAGTCATCAATATATCTTATATTCTTTATAGTATAGTATCGTATATTATAGTTAACCCCAGTGTGACAAACCATACAGTGGCTCATTTGAAACCATGTGCGTGTGATGATCATGGGTGAACGCCGGCTTTGTCAAGCCTTCTCTTTTCGATGAGTGTTCAGGGAATTATGAGGCAGGAGTATACAAGGTCACTCCCATTCCTGCTACCCGAATCGCCATCTAACGTCCCCATCCAACAGACGAGAGTGTAACCTTAAAATCTGACGACTTTATCGAATTCTGTGGATCATGACAAGTGGCACAATTAGTCACGTTAGTCTAAGGCTAACAGTGAATGTTAGAGTACAGTATATGCTATTATTTTCATGTAAGGTGTTGTACCAACTTGAAAATGGATTTTTTTTTATGAAATTGTCGAAATACTCGTACCCAGCCAGCCAGCCCAATTGGGGCCCACTTTGGTTTTGCCTAGTTGAATTGGACGTATGTGGGCTAGGGCTCTATGTGGGCTAACTTAATTTGTGAGTTCCCTGTGGGACGAAGTAGGTTAAACCGTGAACATAATAAAAGAACGTAAGTTGATTATTTAATACTTTGTTGGATCAGTATTATTTTGTAGTTGTTGCGGAAAGTTGAATTTTCTGTTGGAGGGTTTACTGTGGACTTTGGCAGGGCTTTATATGACCGCCTGGACCCAAATTGGGAAAATATGTAACGGTCTCTGACGGTCTCTAACTGAATGATACAATATAATTTCTACGAATAATCCAACAATTTTCAGGCGGAATTGAAGTGGTCTGAAAATATTACTCTACTGTCAGTGTTAGCATTACGCGAGACCACACTTGTGTCACTTGTTATGGTCATTAATGATACAAATTAAGGACATCTATTCCCCAATGGCAGTTGGTAGGATATTGACACAATTACCCATTGTTCTACCCTAGCCATGTGTGCATTGTATTGAATTGAATTGAATTGAATTTAATTTATTTCCACGCAAAAAACATAACAATCAGTACGATATTAAACACAAGAGAGTGGAGGAGGACCGGTGAAGCAAAATGCTTTTACAAGCAATCCCTTTACAAAGTGAATACAGCAAGGATACGAAAGGATAGAAGAGTACAAAGAAAAACACAAATAACATGGGCAAGAACAATTAGCTCAGGTATAGCTAAAAGTGATGGAGAAGTAACGCTTATTCAAAACTCTAA
>WXZC020000475.1:0-11998 GCA_011317855.2 Paelopatides confundens
GTCAGAGCAAGAACCATGATCTATTTAATCAATAATGGTGACAGATTGAAATTTTTCCAAGGTTGATGTTCTTCCTTAAAATTGGCATGGAATCACTAAGCCTGCTGGCTTTCTGGTTAAATTAATAAAGTCTGTAGAACGGAGAATTGGGAAAAATCGTAAGAGTTTCTCAATGTATTATATAAAGTCATTATGTGAGGCTATATATATATATATATATATATATATATATATATATCATCTCAATAAGATGTAATTGTTGTCTTGATGAATACATCACGTCTTGATTATTTGATAAAGGACAATGTATTTTGTTGGTAACGTGTGACTACCACCTCAATGATGACATTTATCTGATCTTGAGAGTGAGTGATGCTGGACCAAAGTGTTACCTATTGTAAATTGAGGGGAGTAAGTTGACTTAAAATACATTGGCTTGGTGATGTTATAACATCTGTGAAACGCAATAATTGAGGAGAATAATTACACATTGTTACCATTGTCTTCATGAGAGCATCGTGTCTGCAAAAATGATACGAATACCTTGATATAAATATATGTGTTATCTTGGTGATTACTTACTTAAAATATGTAGAATGTGGCACTAGAGAAATGTATGTATGTATGTATGTATGTATGTAGTTATGTATGTAATTATGTATGTATGTATGTATGTATGTATGTATGGGAGATCAATAAAACATTCTCTGTTGATAATATTCGATACGTGTAAGAAAAAATATTTTTAACAGAAGGTAAATGTATTATCCTGTCTAATATACAGATATCAACGATATCAGCTCAAGATGTACGAGGCCACCTTTTTTTGAACAACGTACTTACGTTAATTGTACTTTGTGACAAACTATGTTCAGTGCAGGTGACATCTATTTTTCATGTTTTCATTTACAGGTAAATGATTTCTTTTGTGAATGCAGAGACGGTTTCTCAGGAGACTACTGTGAAGTTGACGAAGATTACTGCGTGAACGAACCCTGTCAGAACCAGGGAACGTGCATCGATGGTCCTGCATCATATACCTGCGTCTGCCCAACTGGTGAGTTTAAACCTTGACATTGATGCTAATTTGTACTAAGTCGAAGAAATGGGCATTTTTTATGATCGATTTGTAATAATGTCAACGAAAATACATGTGTTTATGAACTTTTGAAACAAGAAAGAAAATAAGTTTCCTGTAAACTTTGGAACATAGCATGTCATGTAAAATTACCCTTTTTTCCCACATGGCCTACTGACCACACCCCTCAGTATTATATTATACTTTACATTCGTATTTTATGTGACAGTTAATTTGAGAACATGCAATCATATCATTTAGGATATAATTAATTGTTTCCAATCTCTATCGCATCTTTTTGACTATGCATTCATAATTAATTTGAATATGTGTATTTCTTGTATTCATAATTAATTTGAATATGTGTATGCATTGTATTTATAATTAATTTGAATATGTCTTCACAGTCATATCGAGTCATGTGACTACCGTCCACCCAACACATGTATGTTGTTTGTTTGTAGCTATACGTCAGTACAGAGTATAATGATAAATACTCCAGTGGTGTGCGAGTATATTATGTCCTAGTTGATCCTATATGTTCATAAAGAGTAGTATCATAGTAACGTGAATTCCACGTGGTTCCTTTTTGTAATGAGCGTTAACACAACACATAGAAGAAACACAGTAGTCAGTGTTCGAAATGGGTACATGTATTTGGGGTGGGTCTTTTTGAAAGAATATTAGTTGTAGTTGTATATGGCTAGGGCCAGTGGCGTGCCCATCCCCTTTAAGAATGTTTGCAGAATTAATGATGCTTAGATTCAAAATGATGCAACCTTTTGCACGGGAATAAATTTATATCCACAATCAGTGGTGTCAATAAGGTTCGACGACTGGAGGGTGGTGGTGGTGACATCTTACACTACAAAAAAACTATGACAGCTCCAACAGAAAGTCACATATTTCCATAAACGTCATAACTTTCAAAATAACAATGCAAATTCCTCTCTGACAAACCGGCACAGAGGCAGGATTTCATGGGGAAGTAGGTGGGATATAACTTTAAGATGATTTTTCGTCTGATCTGTGTAGTGTGGCCAAAACGGATCATGTGGGTTTGGATGTACGAGGAGGGAACACCCCTCTCCTTCTGAGAAAAAAGATGTTAGTCACCTATATGCAAATAAGTGTCATACAGTTGGCTATACAAAATTGTGCCAGGCAATAAAAAAAAAGAAGGTAAATCAACAACTGTTTAGAAAGAAAAGAATGGCGAAAAAGGGGTGTACTCGTCTCCCCCTGCCGAGCCACAGTAATCCTGTTGATTTTGTTTCTTCAGTTTGTAGTAGTACATGCCAATTTCCCGTACTGCCTTTGGTTAGTTTGTGTACAGAAGAATTCTTACTCCGTTGAACCCATAAATAAAGTTAATGTAGCCTAATGATTTTGACTAAGCCTTTTTAACGATTTAGGCCAAGTCTGAAATTCTCCGTGTTTTAACACCTTCATCGTCGAATTTCTCAGAGAAAAATCCCCCGATTGAATGAAATCGCTCTTTTGCGCACGCCATTTGCGCTAGGCTTATATGAATATACGAGATGAAACTTGTTTGAGGGGTGGGTGAGGGTCATTTTCCTTCATGTTCCCTCTAAAAATACATGGGGATCCAATGCTCTTTTTTTGTGTTGAGAGGTTCTTATAATTACCGAATTTATTTGGGTTATCAACCCCCGCAGTATTTCGAACACTGACAGTAGTATTTCAATATTGTTCAATATACTGTTTTCTTTTGAAGGATATTCTGGAGAAGATTGCGAAGAACTCATTAATCCCTGTGCTTTTTATCATTGTCAACATGGTGGAACTTGTTACCACGTCGACTTAATATCAGTTTGTGAATGCGCTCCTGGATATTAGTAAGTATCAGTGGTTTCACTGCATAATAATGAATTAATGTAGTCCAGCTATTGAAATACGGCTGCTGGATGCATTTCTTTTTTAACCACACTGTACCTTCTACCATATCATGTTATTTATTATTCACCAACATATCGTTCGTCCAATGTTCCGTTCATACGCTTTGTATTGTTTATTTCTTCTTGCACGAAATGTTACAGTCAACCGGTAATTACTCTAATAGCTGTTGATTATATGAACTTCCACCAAGAGATGTTTATACAACTTAAGCTAGGTACCATATCATCTACTATGAAAGTGTTGTAGGTATAAGCAAATTATACAATGACCTTTGTTTTAAAAAGTAATGTATTGAAGTAGTACCCATATCGTTTGACTTAATGCTCTATTATATTATCATGTATCTGTGTGGTAGGATACGTAATACGATACGTGGTAGGATGTATAACAATCTGATGTGGTTGGTGATCTCATTGCAAATATTTTTATTTCTGGCATAATACTCTAGTATGAAAAGTACATTGTTGACATGTCTTCCAACAGGTCAAACAACAGTGTCTACCTCCAACTCATTCGTATCAAACAACCGCGATTTAGAGTAGGAAATAAGTTCGGTTCCAAATTATTACCCTTACAAAAATATTGTTTTATAGGGAAAATTGTATAGAATTTCTGTAAATTTTCTATGGGATTTTCTACAGAATTCCTATAGGATTTTCTACAGAAATTAGAATTTCTATAGAATTCTCTAAAATATTTCCTAGATGTTTTCTGTGTAATATCTATCAAATGTTTATAGGATTTTCTGTAGAATATGTCTTTCTAGCTAGACCTTTATGTTAGCATCATATTTTGCTCAGGCTAGCAATATAGGAACAATACCATGTATTTCTTTTAGCTGAATACCAAACCCAGCACGATGCCATGTACAATATGAAAACCACTGTACACATACTTTTATTGTATGAACTAAAAGATAATATTTAACTTTACACTATATGTATGACATATGTAGTACTGTTGAAAACGTTAGACATAAACAACAACAATAAACACATAATAAACCTATACCAACATGTCCATGCAGACAACTCAATAACAAACACGATGATTAGATATTGTACATAGGCCTACTCTAATTATGCACTAAAACTAAATAATGCATTTTAAGCATGACTTATTAAAGTAGCTCATACATGTTTAATAAGCTATACATATAACTGTATATCTAATATTTCTATATCATTTTTATAGTTTTTTTTTATAGAATTTCTATAGCGTTTTCTATATAATTTCTATAGGATTTTGTATTGAATTTATACAGAAAGTATATTTAGAATTCCCTATCTACCATTCCCTATCCATATCATTCCTCTTTACATTGTAGAAAGCAGGGTGATTTTTTTTTATTTTCATTAGCTGAATCCCTATAAAATGTATATACATTTTACACCAACTTTTCCAGTGCAAAAGCCCCACTGCAATTAACACCTATATTCTCATTAATTAATGAGCATGTAGCCTATATTATTGAGGGTAACTCATACTTATCCAATGAGTTATATGCTACATACAACTGTACAGACTCGTGTAATTTCTATAAAATACAACAAAAAAAACAGTTATGATATATTTCCCTTTCTTTACGAAGATGCATTTCCCTGTCCTCAAAACAAAAAGTTATTAAAACACAGTAAATTTCTTCCACAGTATCTATATATTTCTACACTGCTATACACAATGTTGTAGCACATTGGTTTCTATATAATTCTATAGAAAATATCGCTTTCTATAGAATTCTATAGAACTATTTCAAAATGTCTACTCTTTCTATAGAGGTATGTGATATTCTGTATAATTATATATGATTTATATATAATTTTATATAATTTGTGTAAGAGTAGTAAACTCGAAACTTGGTGGTGCTTGTCTAAATTAGTTATATTTGTAGCTATTGAGATCTACATGGTCCATGCAAAAAATATTCTAGATTGAAGAATACAGTAGATAGGTATCTAAAAATAAAATAAAAAAGACATTGCAAACGTATCATATCATAAGGTGAAACGACCGACCTGCCGCCTTTAAGCATGCTCGCATGTAATTCTCTATTCTATGGTCGCATCATATCTCAATCCGTCCTATAATTTCATTTACAAACTCTCGGTAGACTGAAACTTTTGCAAGACAATAACATTTTACAATCATTTTGATTTCAGTGGTGTCCATTGTGATTACGAGACTGATGATTGCAAGAACTCTCCCTGTCTTAATTCTGGATTCTGCGTGGATCGTGTCAACGGGTATGCGTGTCTGTGTCGATCAACATTTGTAGGAACCAACTGCCAGACTAGTGAGTATGATTGAATCAATTTTGAAGGAGCGAAGACATTTGTGTTTAGATAACAAACTATACAGTGTTCCTTCAGTCACAAATTGTGGTATTGTCAAACAGTTATATTGTACTAGTCATTCAAATTGTATTTAAAATGTTTTCTCGCTTTTCTGGGTTTTTTAAGCATCTTTCCCGTTTAAATCTTTTCCCATTTATTTTATTGCGGATCGTACCAGATGAAACTGTGTGATATTCACTCACATGGTATATAATTTTCTCGCGTAGAAAAGAAATATTTAAGATGAATCGATTTCAGCATTTTCGGAGCGTACTATAGTTTGCATAGTTTCGGAACATGTTTAATTATATAGTGTTTCCAGAATGTGCCTTTTGAACTTCTACACGCGCCAACTACTTGCGTGCAATGTTTCAAAATATACTGAGTCTACACACAAAAATAAATTGTACCTGTTTTTCACGTGTGGAAATGAAGCCAAAAATTGCGAAGAAAACATGTAGCGTACGAATCTGTTCTAAAACACGTTTAATTCTTCCATAATACAATCCGGATGAATGATGTTTTTTCTTGGAATTTACTGCCATGCTTTTTTTACTTACATGTCGCCACATCATTCATTAGCCAATGGCTGCATTTTTGACTCACTGAGAGACCAGTTTTCTCCATATAATCTCCTCCGCCGTTCCACAACCAGAGTGGTCCTGACTTTAATTGCCAATGTCCACCAGCTAGACATAAAATCCCACAGGCACGACAGAGTGTCACAACTGAGCATGCTATGATCACTGCGGTATGTCCGTAGGAGTCCATGTAGATTGGTGTTGATTACACCAGTGTTACGGGCGATCTTTCATGGATGGGCTAAATAAGAGATGATATAACAAAGTAATTTGAGCGGTCTGACTTCTTGTTGATTCGCCATTTCGCCTCCATTCTCGGAGTGAGGGCGCTCTTTTAGAATATATTATCAACGTTCTTTAGTTTGTCTCGTCACATCACCTCTCCTGGTCCAAGCAGATGACCCCTGAGGCCAAGCATAATTATAACATAATATCATAATAAACCAGTACTTGTACCGTATCTGATGAGTGAGAAATAGGTGTTATATAGAAATGCCAAGTTAGCACGAATGGTATACCGGCGAACACCACCGTCTCAACACACTATGTAACATTACATTCAGCAAACATGGTCGCGACTCCCTATAAACAAAAGAAATGCAAGCAATGACAGAAATTAGTAGTATGTGTATGAAAAGCCAGATAATGGGGAAAAGCACCTATTATATCAAAGGAAGTACAAAAAATGTACGATAATGAGAACAATATACACACTTGCAGTGTTCTGTCAGATAACATATTATCAACTTGTTAAATATGTAACCAGGTCAAACTACACCTCTCATTATTATGTAAAAGAAAACGTGAAACTTGTACTGCTCTGTCATTCTACTTGTAACAAGTCCTTACAGTACTTAATACACACTCTTACTGACGACACAATGTCCCAAGTGGTACTGCCAATATACTGTAGAACTATCTTATTATCTGGCATAACTTTTTCAACAGTGAAAATGAAGACCACTACAAATAGTGAATGACATCAATCAGATCAATTATGAAAGGACTTCTGAACATATCAGAGAATGACCAAACGTTACATCATTAATTAACACCATAACAAGTTCTCATTGGTCCCACACAAAACTATTCAAAAGTATTATCTGTTTTGAGCTGAAACCTATTATGTTATACGGGAGTGATCTCAAGAGCTCCTCAACATAGTTTGAGGCAAGGTCTCTCTCTACATTCATTACTTGAAATTAAACATTTACATCACCAGTTGCTACACATGTAGTGTAGGGTCAACCAAAAATAACACCTAAACAAAAATCACTAGTTGCTGACCATTATGCAATATGTTTCCCATATGGTCCTGCCAATAGTACTTTGTTAACGTAAATATTGCAGAACAAAAAAGTGCAATGCTGCAGCAAAGTATCTAAGTTCTCAAATAGGTCTTAGAACAGTTGTTCGAACCAACAAAAAACTGAAGTAAATAAATTTGTGATATATACAATATGATTTTTCCTGTCTTCTCAATTTGTTGTATCTTTGGCTTTGCGAGGAGGCTGTGCGCCGCCCACCCCATATGTTTGTGTGACCCCCTGCATTTCTTGAATTATATTTGGAGCCTTGGTAATGTCTGCACAATCTTCCTGTTGCAATGTATTGTTCACATACCTGTCTATTGTGTGTCTGAGTCGATCAATATGGACTTTACCATGATATAAGGTATTATCCTCTACTCTTCTAAGTTTGACATGTACGTTGGATGGCTTTTCAGCAATATAGTAAGGACCATGCCACGGTGAGGCTAGATTCTTACCTTGGTTTTTTAACAAGACTGTCGTTTCAAGGTAAACAGTATCACCCAAATTAAAAGTATAGTTTTTGATTTTACTTAAGGCTACATTTTCCATGACCTTTTTCCTTTCAATTAGGTTCTGTTCCGCAGTTGATCTCGCTTTTTCTAACACTGGGATCAAATCTACCACAAACTGTTGTGCTGATTTGGGACAGTCATCAGGCATGGGAATCTGGTGATCAAGGGGTGTTCTCAACTGTATTCCATATACCAGAAATATACCGAATATGTGGCCTAGTGGTTATAGCGCCCGCCATGCAGCCGGGAGGTCCGGGGTTCGATTCCTAGCCGAGTCATTGCCAAGACTTTAAAAAGTGACCTACTCCTGTAATGCTGGGTTCTCAGCGTTAAAGTATCAGAGTGGGGCCAGTTGGTGTCTGGATGTAAAATCACTAGGCTGTGAGTCGTTGCGTGCCACAGTCCGTATTCAGCATCGTAAAGCCCAATGGGCTCTCATGAGGACGACTTAGAGAGAGAGAGAGTGAGAGAGCAACGGAGGTAAGGTAGCACCAGATTGTGTCTAGGCATCCATAAATCGGTAACATTCTCAAATGGAGGGGCTATCAGGAAGATCTGCGAGAGACATATCTCCCACTTCTTGCCAAGATCCATTTTCCAATTCAACAAAATGTCAGGATATACTGTCGGGATGTAAGGGAGGTATGGTAGCATACTCAATGGGAGGGGATAGCCGACGGGATATTTTCAAATTTGTCCATATTCGAAGATAATAAATATCGGAGAAATTAAGCTAGCATCATTTTGCTTCTAAGCACCCTTAATTCTGTAATATCAAAGGGAGGACATATCTCCCCACATCTTACCAAGTTCAATTTTCTATTTCATCCAAATGCGAGGAGAAATGTAGAGCGTGTAAGGGACGTAATGTAATATGCACCCTTACTTCTACTACAAATTAAATTTAAGGGGAATACCCGAGAGAAAATGTCGGGTTGTATGGGAGGGGGTAATATAACATCATGTTGCATATAATCGTCCATAATACTGCAACCAAAGTACCAACGGAGGGCAACACACGGGAACGGGGAGAGGGGCATGCCACTGGATATCTCGTCAAATTTGGTATATAAGATAGCATCATATTGTATCTAAGCATCCATGTATTTCCGCTTCTTGCAATATTCATTTTCCAATTCACCAAATTTCGAGGACGGACTGTCGGGATGTACGGGAGGTAAAGTAGCATCATATAGCATCCACCCTTAATTCTGAAAAACAATCCCAGAAACAGGATACACCGGGGTGGTCAGAGTGACACACCTCGCGACTTTTCGCCAAGTTCGAGTTTCCAACTCTTCTGAATTCGAGGAGAAAATGTCGGTAAGAAAATGTAGCGTCATATTGCGAAACCAGAGGACGTCTGGGGAGACATGTCTCACAACTTCTGGCCAAGCTCCATTTTCCAATTCATAAAAATTCGAGGAGAACATTTCGAGATGTAAGGGAGGTATGGTGCATAATGTTGCATACGTACCCTTCATTCTGCAAAAACATTCTCAGAAGAAGGGGATACATCAAAAGGGGTTTGAAGTCGGGGACTTGGTGGTGTTTCCACAAGTTAGATTTTCGATTTCGTAGAGAAACTGCCAGGGTGGTAGGGAAGGTAAAGTACAAAATACTTCTCATCATTTTGTCTCCAATTATCCCAAATTCGAGTAGGAAATGTTGGGGTTTATGGGGAGGTAAGGTAACACAATGTTGTATATAAAAACCCTTAATGCCGCAAACAATTATCAAATTGAGGACACATCTTCCCACTTCGCGCCAACTTCGATTTTCCAATTCGTTCAAATTCGAGGAGAAAATGTGGGGGTGTAAGGGAGGTAAGGTAGCATCATGTTGCATCTAAGAACATTTAATTCTCCTAAGCAATCTCAAAGCGATGGAGATGCCTGTTGTGACATAGTTTATAGTTTTAGTTATTTTACGACCCTAAGCTGCCACATATATATGTTGGAAGCCGAAGTGGGTTGTAAATTCCACTACACGTCGGGTGGCATTTTACATCCATACATCTAAACTGGCCACACTCTGAAAATTTAACGCTGAACACTCATCAGTACAGCAGTATGTCCATTTTGAAAGTATTGACAATGACTTGGCCAAGCTCTCGGCTGCTCTAACCACTAGACGACACAGTCGGACATGTCTTCCCAATTCTTGCCAAGTTCGATTTTCCAATTCGGCCACATTTGAGAAAATACCGTGGTGTAGATGCGGTAAACTACCATCATTTTTCATCTCAGCACGCTAATAGCATGTATGCTATATTCAGTAAGAAGTGACTTTGCATTATTAAGCTGATTTTATGGATGTTTGTGCATATTTTCAAGTTATTGTTGTTGTCATGCAAATATATATAATGTATTGTAAATAGCGATTGTTTGAAGTAAGCAATGGCAGTCATTACTAATTGAGCAGCACATGCACATAAGTACTGTGCTGCTCACACACTGAAGTCAACGGCTATTAGTGTATTAAATGCTAGTTTATCGACATGTATGTCTCTTTAGTACTTATACCGTATATATTTACGTCTAGTAGTTGAAATCCAATCCACCAGTTACCTAAACATTCGTAATACAGTAGGGACCAAAATAAAAACATCCGTGATGTTAGGCAGTACTATTCCTATATTCTCGTATTTGCAGCTGTCAATCTAAAAAATTTACGTGTCGCTTGACCAATATAAATAAAATAAAGGATAAGATGAATATACATTTCTATAATAATGAATGAGCATTTATAATTTATAACAAACTTCTGCATGGGGAACAAACCGTTTCTCCCAAAAAAGACAACACTGATTATTCAACAAGACGACACTCAACATGAATAATTCATGAGCTAATTGGAACGTACCACTTTTTTTTATAACGATGGTAAAGCCCAACATATGATGTATGAAGTATGGTTAGTCTATACAATAATATAGTTATTATACTGTCAAAGAAGTAAATAGGAAACACTACATATTAGAAGATTTCAAAGTGCTTTTCACCTAACGATATATTTCCTAACCCTTTTGATTTGTAACCAGTGCATTGAATGTGGACTGACACTGTAATCCTAATTGGACATCTTGTATGATCGTATCTAGACAAATATAACATTTATTTCAAACACTGCCTTGGAATTATACCCCTACTCTTTAATGGTGTTTCTTATAGCGGTTTTTCCTCTTTTGATGGTAATGTTCTTCCTCTTGTGTTCTTTATTCCAAGCATCCGTATTTTGAATACATCTCCGATCTGTCTTTCAAGTATGTTGTGCAAAACAAAACTATCTCTCATCCGACACCCGTTGGGGGGTGTTACCACAACAAAATTTGGGTGGCTCCAAACATTTGCTTACGTTTCAAGTAGCCAATTATCGGGTTTTTTACCCCGTTACCCGTTGACAAAATAGGTGAAACCCGTACTGTCTGGAGTGTAAAAGCAAAATCCTCTCGGAAAGGGTCATTTTCTAGACAAAATATGTGAACTTTGACACCTTTATTTGGGAGGGGGAGTCAAAGCTGATTTCGCCAACATTGGCAGACCTGTCCCATGCCACTGCCCACACCAGGACACACATTTGCGCATCTGATCGAACATAGCAATCCAGTTTGGAATGGTTTGTCATGTTGTTCACATTACTATTGGCAGATATAGTATGTCGAGCGGCGTCGCTATTGTTAGTTAGATAGTTATATATGTTTGTGTTCAACGTAGGTATGTGCTGCTGTTTTTCCTCTAGCAAATGCAAAAATATAATTTTGCTTTTTAATTATCAAAATAGGCTAACGTACTCAGGAATGCAAGTTGATACCAGTTAACATTTCAACTGGTTTTTATAGGTTTTCATCATGGAGTTACATGTATTTGTAAATTCCATAGGTCCAACATTTAAAAGGATGTAATCTCTCAAAGCAACGGGGTACATGATATAATCAGTTTCCATACCCATCAGTTTCAATCAAACGAGCCGATGTGGCCTAACATTGTTTCAGCCATCCCAATAGGTACCTTACCTCTTCAAACAGTCCCTGTTGTAAAATGAAAAGGTTGGTCCTTACTAAAAATAATTCCCCCCACGACCCACAATCCCAATATATTGTTTGTCGTGGTGTTTTGTTAGTATTATTCGTAACCTTGTTTACAACCCCACAATCTCACGACATACAACGTATATACATATACAATATTTAAGTAGTGGTCGTGTGGTTTTTAGTAAGAGTCTATTTGCATTTATCTCTTCATTCTTGTACCTAACACTC
>WXZC020000476.1:0-11987 GCA_011317855.2 Paelopatides confundens
CTTGCAGGTGGGTCCATCTGCGTTTTTGGAGGAACATCGAACGAACGTATCCTGGCCAGCTATCTTTCATCCAACAAGATTGACGCAGAAATCATCACCTATGAGAAATCTGAGGAGATGCGCGAAGCATATTTCAAACAACGGTGCGACGGCGTATTCGGCATTGGACCGTTCCGTGCCGTGACCTTGTCCCAGGCAAAGGACCCCAAAGCGCACGTTATCCTTCCTGATGTTCTGGGTGTTGAGCCAGAAGCCATCGTCGTGCCTGAAGGCGATCCAGATTGGCTTGATGTGCAGAACTGGATGCTCGCTTCGCTCTGGTTTGCTGAATCCGAAGGGATTACCTCAAAAAATGTCGACGCTAGGCGGGCGAATCCATCCTCTCCAGCCGTTGCCACGCTTCTGGGGGCCTCACCCGGATATGGCACACGCCTCGGCCTGTCGGATGATTGGGCATACAATATGATCAAGGAAGTCGGCAACGCGGCCGAGATTTATGATCGTAACATCGGCAAGAATTCGCCCTTTAATTTACCACGTGGCGTGAACAGGTTGCTGAAGGATGGCGGCGCGTTCTATCCAATGGTCATCGACTGATTTTTATTTTCAATGGCGGGGGTCGGCATGCGTGCTGGTCCTCGTCAAACTGAATGAAATTACACATACTGACGACATAAGTATGGGCGCACATGGGCCCTTGCCGTTGCACACACCAATAATTTTAAGGTCAGCTGTTTATAAAATGTTCAAACGTTGCAAGTTTAATTTCTAACGGCCATCTAGTATTTCCCCAAAATATGGTAGAACGTCCAAAAATGATCATCTATGATTAAACGTGTTGTAGACTTGATTATTTCAGTACGGAAACTGCCGGATTATATGTCAGAAGTGTCCAAGTTTTTATTCGTTGTCCACATCTGGGTAGTAAATGAAATTTGGTGGACTCAAGTTTCTGATTTTAAATATGATATTTGCTAAGGTCACAAATTACTCGTTTAATTTCTAACGACCATTCGGTATTTGCCACACATATTAGTGCTGGAACGGCCAAAATGATGATGCAATATGTTTTCGCTTTGAAGGAGATTACCCAAAATTCGGACAATTTCGGGGAATGAAAATAATTCGGGAACTTTAGTACTGTGACCCTGTAAATGACTGAAGAATTATGTTTTAGCCTAAGGATATTTGTGTTCATGCACATGATAAACCGATTATTTCGCTTGGAGTAAAATCTTTATCGTTCATAACATCATAACGTGTACGACTGAAAGTGAATTCACAAAGTTAGCTCGATATACGTGTAAACAATTCTGTTCCAGGAAGTGGGCATCGGATTTCAGGATATTTTAGACAGGAAATTGATTTTGGAAATGTAACTCAGCTGCCGATGCTAGTCATAGTTGTCAGAACAGAAATGTCAGTTTCCGTTGCCGAAGAAATCGATGTGAATTTCTTTGTTATTTCACGATTGTGACACTTGTCAACGATTGCATTTATGTCAGCTGGAGCACATGAAGTGTACAAATATCCTGAATTTGTGGACCACAACAACCAATATGACATGTTCAAGGTGGAATTTACATTCACTTTCGCATCTTGGGTCAGTGCTAGTGCTAGGATATATATAGTTCTAGTTCCACGGAAATAGTAGACTAGCCTTCGGCGACGGAAGCATTTATTCTAAGTTCACTTTAGAAATATTTTATAATTTGAACATAAGTTGCCAATATCTGAATTTTGACGGCTAGGACCTTCAGGAAAGTACATTTAAAAACTTTCAGCAATTTCATACTATAATTTGGAGTAAATACTATTTGTTCCTATTTTAAAATTGTAAAATTACCATCTCCAATTAAGCAATACTCCATGAACCGCAGAGATGGGCTTTATCCCCATCCCCAATTAATCATACTAGAGTGACCGCAGATATGGGGGTGGGGAGGGGCTTTACGCCAAATATTATGACAGAGAAGAAAAAACGTGCAAGTTTATTTTGTTTCTTTTTTCCTTCAGCTTAATAGCAATGTTAACATGTTAAATCGTAGCGTTTGATCGGCTTGACTGGTCCAGATCTTAACATATGAACCAGAGCCCTTGATGGTAATAGGCCTACCTATTATTGTGTTATAATATTTAAGCTTGAAAAAGGAGTGTTCCAATGTGTCCATTAAATATGTGCCTTGTTGTAATATGTACTGAACTGTTCAACGTGTCGCCCTTATTGATGTAAATAACCAAATTCAAGGTATCACAATTGTCACAACAATATTTTTAAAAATTGCGATGACGGCACAGTTATTATTACAATTAGTTGATAGGACACACACCACTGGAATGATAAGGAAAATCATTTGTTATTCCAAGTAAATCCATGTCGGTTAATGATGAGACGTTGTGATGACTTGAACACTTCAAATGATGGCGTGAATTGTGTGTCGTCCTGTGTCGTCCTGTATTGGTAATGAACCTGGTGAACTCGCAGTAGAATTTGCTGTATTGTACTTCTATTGCGACCATGTCTTTAAAGTCAATCTGGAGGAGGATTCGTTCATCCCGAACGAACTTCGCTGCCCGGAGAAAAGTAGTGGCTTCCATGGTTACACAATTTGTCAGTTGGGCTTGGTTTCTAGAGTCAATCTCTCGATTGATCACGTGCCGGTCTTTTTGGATCGTTAGAAGTACTGTGTCAACCATGTGCACTGTATTGTGAGATGAGGGGGTGGAGCTTATAACATCCATGCCCTATACCATGGGCGGGATTATCAGGGGAAGCAACATGAAACTCCCCACATTGCACATTTATATGGAAGCGTTTTGTATATAACTGACCTCAACATCCCTGCTTATTTTAAAGGGGAAAGATTGATGGGGGTGGGGACTTTGCCCACTTGAAAATTTTTAATGCTTGGTATAAATGTGCATGTTTGGCACCGTTTTTTAGATACAACCAAATAGGAAGGGGTTTCCCTATATCCCTCCTCCAATACATATCTGAACTCCAACTGCAATATCAGGTAATTTTCTTTGAACCCTCCTCATCTGTCGCCAAATGTATATGAACATGCTTAGTTATTATTGTAACAGATAACATTGTTTTCAAAGTTGAAAATACCATTTTGATCAAATGTCTACACATTACTGCACCTAAATTGTCAATGCAACAGAACATATATAGTGGCTCCATTTTGCTCATTATATGGCACAAGTTTGCATGTAGGCACAATTCCTAATCTTTCCTCCCCATAACTCCTCTCGTATTTCAACCCTTTCAATCCTACTCGTCAGGCAACTTGTCATTGCTCCATGTGAATGTATATCACATTGTAATTGTGTGGCCTAGTGGTTAGAGCACCCGCCTTGCAGCCGGGAGGTTGGAAGTTCGATTCCTGGTCGAGTCATTGACAATATTTTAAAAAGGGACATACTGCTGTACTGATGGGTGCTCAACGTTAAAGTATCAGAGTAGGGCCAGTTGGGTGCCTGGATGTAAAATGCCACCGACGTGAAGTGTAAGTTAGAAGCCACTTCGGCTTCCCATATGTATATATATATGTGCCAGCTTAGCGTCGCAAAATGACTGAAATTATAAAGTATAATACACCGAACAATTTATTAAATGTTTAATGCAACATATTGCAAATTATGTGTCACCATATTGCATACTATGTGGCACCATATTGCATACTATGTGTCACCATATTGCATACTATGTGGCACCATATTGCATACTATGTGGCACCAATTTGTGACCTTAAAATTTGGATTTGTTTCACAACTCCATTAAACCCCTCACAGGACACCATTGGCGTGTAGATTGCTCGCAATACATTTTTGCATCTAAGCCCCTTACATAAACCCAAATTTCTCAACGGGGGAGGAATTTAAGGAGAGGAATTTACCCCTCCCCTTAAATCCATCCCCTACCACTGATATCTATATTTAAACATTTGCATCCTCCTATCAACAAATCCTTAATCCCATTTCAATTTATCATTGTCCCATCCATGTGAACGTATATAAGTTCTGTTGGGTGAAATGTCCATATACGATACACTGCACAATTAATTACATTTTCAACGTAACACAACACGTATTATACCATATGTTTGCATATTATTATTGCACCATTGTCAATTTCTATGACCTAATTCCTAATTTTCCAAAAGGACAAGTTTTAGCAACGGACATAAATGCGTTTTTCACACTTTTGGAGAGTAAGTATATCCATGACTCTTTGTGGAAAATAGTGCACCCACCCACACAAACACAAATCCGGTATCTGTTATACCCAAGCATATACTCGTTGTTAATGTATTCATCTATTCGAATGTGACGTCATCATGCCCATGATATCCGCAGGTGAAATCAAATCTTGTACCGTAGCAGACTATACTTGTTTATACTGTCAGACTGTGATATGAGTCGTCTAACGTAGTCCGTGTTCAAATTTTCATAATTTTGACTTTTTTTTTCATTTACCCCAACTATTTTTTGGCAAATAAAATTTTTAAAAATATTTCATGTCACATAATATACTTATTTTATTTTACTAATTGCCAATTGTGGCAAAGAGATCGGAATTTCTGAAGAATTAGTCTAGGTCTACGTAGAGATATATTTTTTAATGTAGGACTGTATTTAAGATAACACCTGGTTCTGATGGGCTACCGAGGGAGTTCTACCGCATTCCTTTTGGCCGGTTATTGTTCCAGATTTAAGAGATGTTTTTGACAGTGCCTTTCAAACCCGCTTTCAAAGCAGGCGACTCAACCACAGTCAATGTTTGGGTATGATAACCCTTTTTCAAAGTCTGGAGATCCTTTGGACCCGGCGGGTAAAGAACGTCCGATAACACTATTGAACACTTAACACTACACCGTCTGCGTAAGATACCGTAACTCATTGAAACTGTTAGTTGCCTAACATATATTAAGTTGTGTCAGCACACGGGAATGTCTTCGGCATATTTAGAGAGCAACAGGTGACTCAAATCGCTGACTATGTATAACTTTCCGACAATTTGTGATCCCCTATGTGTCAGTATACTGTAACATACGTAGATACGTGT
The DNA here is from genome assembly GCA_011317855.2 of Paelopatides confundens. Taxonomy (NCBI): domain Eukaryota; kingdom Metazoa; phylum Echinodermata; class Holothuroidea; order Aspidochirotida; family Synallactidae; genus Paelopatides; species Paelopatides confundens. Next base: position 5,072 of record WXZC020000476.1, read on the forward strand.
ACTTCGTTAACATTGAAATAATGTTATGTAGCCTCAGCAATATAACCACTGTCGGTAAACAAATTGTGATTTATTGCTGCGTGACTGGTCGCGAGGAGATCCAGTCTTTTTCTTAAACACATTTTAACGAATCTAATTGAAATGTAAACTTACTACCCACATCTGTACGTTTGCCCGTGATAGTACTATACAACTCTACATATGTTATACGTGTACTTGCCCTCAGCATGACTACTATTTCAAGGAGTTTCGGTCCGGGATATAGGTTATACTTTACCTGACATATTTCACAACAAACATTTTTTATTTTCTTTCAAAATTAAACTATTTATGCTCTGTCATTCTGTATAGCTGCAGCGTACAGCGTGCATCAATCCACGACTTTAATTACTGTTTGAAAGAGCCCGTAACACCAACCGTAACCCATACGCACTGCGTATTACACAATACCACTTTAACACAGCAGCACAACCACCTGCTGATGAACTGTATAAACAACCGTCAAAAGGTGACTTTTGTTAACAATATATTCGACCGTCAGGCATGTGCACTTGGTTTAAACTTATACTTATCCGAAAATTCGAGGTCCTCATTAGAGGGGCCTTCCCTCTCAGTTGCCATATGCCCGTTATCGTAATTTAACTAGTCTGTTATAATATCAGGAAGGGATAAATGAGACCAATATAAATTATATTTACAATGATTTATATTTATATTATAAAACCCCAAAAATGATATTCCTTGCTGTGATCCAGCACGCCGAATTGGTGGAGTAGGCAGTGGAACCGATGGCAGATTTCGCTGATTCGTGCTACCTCTCTGACAGCAACTCATATTGTATCAAACAAAGCCAACAAAGTACGAATCCATTTGATCTTCAAGGAGAGAAAAGGTATGTGGTAATGACTGAAAGTGGGTGGGTTAGTGTGCGCCATTTAGGAATATCATATGGTGACATACGAACATGGGGTAGACGTGTCATTTTGGATGTGGAGGTAAAACAAGTGTGTTTGTGAGTGTGTGTGTGTATGTGATTTGTGATTCAGTTAGTGTGTGATTTGTGAGATTGTATGTGTTCGTGTGTATGTGTGATTTCGAAAAGTGTAATGACGATTAAATTCCAAATTGGTAGGTGTATGCATGTACATGAAATGTAGTGCCTCCGTGACCGATGACATAAAAGTTCAGTGGTTACAGAAATCCCAAAACTGGTTTGTGAGAATTACGCGCATGTCAAAATGCCAAAAATTACCCCAAACCACAAAACAAAGAAAATAATACTGCAAATATAAATGAAGTGATAATTAATGTACAAGGTCAACGGTCACGAGGTCAACCAATGTCAAACTGGCAGTCAATGTCATAAATTGTTTTAGTTTGGACCGCGAATTTGAGCGCCGTTTCGAATTACTGTCCGGATGAATTATAGAGCATATAACAGGCTAGGTCTGAATATATAGCCTTAACTATTATTAAACTGTCGTGTTGACAGTCTAGCCTATGTCCCAAGTTCTCCACTGTACCGCAATATGAAATGAGTATGTGCTACAGCACTCATAGTTTCCAACCCCAAAAATCCATATGTCTCATAAAAAGGAGAATTTAAGATACATTGCCTTGATAAGCAATGTGTATAAGGTAATACTGTCAGAGTAGCACCCTGGTAATATTTATTTTATTTGATAACATTTTCATTTTTATGTTTTACAAACAAGATTTCTCGTTACAAATACTGCCAGTGGCAGGAGTGATATGGGAGCAGCCCTTGAAGATATTTAAAATGTTGACTTTCAATAAAGGTATCTGCGCAAAACCATGAGGTACCAATAAAAACACTTTGTGGTAGATGGTACAACAAAGTGAAGCCTAGAGAAAAATCTGGTCGCACAACAAAGATACCAAAGACATATTAAGACGACTTACTATATGATATTAGGTAGATGGCGCACAGGACCTTTCCCCCTTACTATTATCCAGGTGAAGATGTTTGCATGGACCCTCGACAAGTATTTTTGGTCTTAACAGATTTGGAGCGAATGGACCCAGCTTCGGAATCTGGAACTGTGATGAGAGCATTGTTGATTTAAACAATCTAACACAGACTGTTATTGTACACATGAGTCAAATGTATTCACATTCAAGGAAAGTAGCAGGAACAAAGCACTGCTATGTGTCTGCGTTAAGTGAAGATATGTCTCCGCATATACTTTTCTCACATGGATTCCCCGTGGATAACTTCGCAAAGGATGGTCTCCATGGAGCGTTATATGGGAAATCTGATTCAGGGTTTATGGATGAGGAACTTGTTCTCAAATGGTTTGAGATTTTTTTTTTCTCAAGGAGTGTCAGAAAGATATAACCAGTGGTACTTCTCTTCGATGGCCATATCTTGCGCAGTCAATATTTGATCCAAAAGACAAAGGAGGAAAATGTCATCCTGTTTGCATTAGTTCCCCATGCACACCACACACATATGTCAGCCTCGTGATGTTACAGTGTACAAAAGTCTGAAGTCAAACATCGGCAAATCCATCAAGATTTGACAAGCTCTGCGAAGAAACATGTGGGTCGCCAAAAAGAATATCCCAAGATTTCTTCGAATTCCTTTTGAAGATGCGATGAAGATTCACAACATACACCAAGGCTTTAAGAATTGTGGGATTAGTCATTTTAATCCAGATTCCATTGACAAGCCAGTTTTGAAACAAGGTCTGGTTCTCCCTTGTCAAAACATCGATTTAAGTCTTCCACCAGAATCGGCAGGTAGATTAATTGATGCAGCTACACAACATATATGTTGAAGGAAGGAAATATTCATGAACAAGGTTGGAAATCCGTTAGTCCAGTAGACTTGTGCTAACATCGAGATATGTTGCAGAAAAAAATCCTCATGAGGATACAATTCAATCGCCAGAAAACAAGGGCTGCGAATCCGTTTCAAAGCGAGAACCAATTGAGGAGTTAGCTATCTACATAGCAAGGGATTTGGTTCATTTGTCATTAGGAAGATGAAGAGTGGCAAAGCTGCGGGCCCATCGGGCATAGTGACAGAAATGTTAGTGGCTACATGGGAGACTGGTCTTGGTCTAGTTACGGATCTGGCAAATGCTATTGTGAGGGATGATGTGGTATCTAAGGACTATGAGCTTAGTATACCTATTAACTGTTACAAGGGTATTGGTGATGCCACTGAACAAGGGAATTACAGTGGGATAAAGTTGCTGGACCAGGTGATGATGGTTTTTGAGAGGGTTATGGAAACGCTTGTGATGGACAGGGTGCAAATAAATGACATGCGGTTTGGTTTCATGCCAGGCGGGGATACTACTGACGCAATATTCGTAGTCCGGCAATTACTTCGAAAGTACTTGAATAAGAGGAGAGAGTTATATTTTGCTTTTGTAGATTTGGAGAAGGCTTTTGATAGAGTCCCACACGAGGTTATATGGTAGACTATGCGAACACTTAGAGTAAAATATTGGCTAGTGGGTGAAGTAAAGTCATTGTATATGAACGCAAGAAGTTGTGTTAAAATAAATGGTTCTTTCAGTGACGAGTCTGAAGTTAAGCTTCGTGAGCATCAATGTTCTGTGTTGAGTCCATTATTGTTTATAATGGTCATGGAAGCTTTATTTAGAGAATTTAGAACAGGGTGTCCCTGTGAGTTAATATATGCAGATGAGCTTGTTCTAATTGCTGAGAACTTAGAAGAACTAGTTGATAAAATGAAGATATGGAATGGAGGCCACGGTCTTAGGTTAAACAAAAAGAAAACTAAAGTATTGGCTAATGGTTATGGTGTAGGTACTGTCAGAGAATCTGGTAACTTGTCGTGTGCAGTATATAGGAGTGGAGTTGGTAGAAACTCAATTGTTGTAGCTTCTGTAATATTTGGGTTCACAAGGAGTGTAGTGGTATGAAAGGTAGACTCTGCTCAAACAGTAACTTTAAATGTAAGAGGTGTAAAGGAGCGGTTTTCCATTTGTGCTAAGCCTTTAGATGTGGTAGATAAATTATATTACCAAGGAGATATAATCAGTGCTGGGGTGGAGCTGAGGAAAGCTCCACTGCCTGAATCAGAAGTGGTTGGAAAAAGTTCATGGAACTTCTCTCTGTGCTTGTTTCTAGAAATGTCTCACATGTACTAAGGGTAAGTATTTGGTCATATGTTAGGAGTGTTATGGTATATGGTAGTGAAACTTGGGCTGTTAAAGAAGAGGACTTAGGGAGACTAGAACGTAATGATTTGATGATGGTCAGATGGATGTGTGGGACAAAATTTGAAGATGAAATGTATTCTGCTGTGCTGAGGGACCAGACACGCATTGTCAGTATCAGAGACTGTGTACAGAGAGGTAGGCTTAGATGGTATGGACACATTGTCAGAAAGGACAATTATAGCTGAGTAAAGAAAATTACTAATCTTAACGTAGTTGGACAGAAAGGTAGAGGTAGTCCGCGAACGAGGTGGGATAGTGTTGTAAAGAATGATATTAGGTCAAAGGGGCTACAGAAAGATATTGCCCATGACAGATCAAAATGGAAAAAGGCTCTTAAGTAAACCCCATACACACCGTGCTCAACATGGAAAACATGACGTTAATCGGATAGGATGATGATAATGATGATGATGAAACTCGCAAAAGGCTAAGGGAAATGTGTGTTTTTAGATTAGACATATGCATATTGACATTGATTTCGTAATTGATGGACATTGGACTGTTTTTAGAAATAGGCAATTGGTTGAATATCTGTCAGCCTGTGCGAGTAGGTGTATATCCTAGTTAGGATGTGCTATCTATATTGTTATCGAGCACAAACTAGATATCTCGGAAATACTGCTGCCGCATTCATCAGCATCGTAACGACTGATCACATAGTTTTATAAAATATGATTTAGCAGGTTCGCAAATGAAAGTCTACTCGCATTTAGCATGCTACGAACGTAAACATCTAAATTATTACTGCTTTCACGAACGTAACTAGTATTCAGCCAGTCACATTGAGCCTCGGATTCAGCCACACATTGAGCCTCACATTCAGCCTCACATTGAACTGAATGTGCGGCTGAATGTGAGGCTCAATCCGAGGCTCAATGTAACTGACTGTGAGGCTGGTTGGTTAAATCTGAAGCTGGCCGCACATTCAGCATGCACAGAACAATTATTTCTACCAACTAATCTATGTGACTATGTCTGCTTGGGCTATGCATATGCTGCGCTGACTATTACTGTTAGTGTTACTGTTATGTTAGTACTTTGTTATCCAAACTGTTTCCGAGTCAACCGATAATTGATTATACAAGGGCAAAAACTCTAAAGGATCTCCTTGTGAGATTACGTTTTCAAAACGACGAAAACTCTAACGAAACCTTTCTCGATGCACTAATAGCTGCAATTGAGAAGAATGATTAAATCATTCCTCTAGTCATACAATTGTGAATAACCATGGCCTACTTCTTAAAAAGACAGGCTATTACTACTGACGGAAGCTCCGCTATTTTATAAGCAAGAGAGCAGAAACCGGTCTAGATTGGTCATAAGAACCAAACTACTTTTTTTTAACCCCGACTGACTTACATAAATGATAACTTTAAGTCTCAAATGTTTGACCGAAATTGTATCAAACTACAGTTTTTCAATCCGGCAAACTAATAAAAGCCTTTTCTTTCGCATACGTCACGATATATGACATTGGGATTTTTTCAAACCAGAGCTATAACGTCAGACAGTGAAATCCACCTAGCCTAGTCCTACACCCACTTGCAGCCTCACACTCAGTTCAATGTCGGTGAGGCTGAATGTGAGGCTGAATCCGAGGCCAGCTTCAGAATTAACAAACCAGCCTCATATTGAGCCTCGGATTGAACCTCACATTCAGCTGCACATTCAGTTCAATGTGAGACTGAATGTGAGGCTCAATGTGAGGCTGAATATGATGCTCAATGTGAGGCTGAATGTGAGGCCAGCTTCAGATTGGTTATAGTTCAGTACCACAGTATACAATACAGTTATCTGATAACGACACTGTCTTACGTCAGTTAAGATAGGGGAATACCCAAAACAAAATCGTATGCCAATTAATAAACATTAAAATCCTTTGCTCATTTACATATGGGAACGCAGCCACCGTGGAAGAATTCACAAAACGGTCACTTGAAAGCAAATCTCTGGAGTATTGGATATTAAAGTGGAAGCGCGCCCCAAATTTTAAAATGCTTGAGAAAAATTGCATTTAGTAACAATACACGCAATCAACGTCTTAGCTAAGACTATGTTAGTCTATGATAGATACATAGTAAACTTTGAGATCGAGACGATTTGATATATGTGCCCGTAGATGGGTAATTATGCATGAAAGCCTGAAAGAGAAATGCGAAACCAACATTTTGAGAGTAAAAGCGTTTAGACATTCTTAATTAGTCAAGTAACTTAAGCTGCTGATAATACGGATACAGTGTAGACAGTGAAGTTGTAAATGTAGGTTGTAAATATTACTATGTAATAAACGTAACTTTGCAAATATAATCATCGTAATTTAAGCGAATTTGACGCGAACATATTATGGCATATACTACTGTATATATGCTACTTTGGTTTATATGTATCTTAAATTACCAGTTCGTAAAAATGTGCAGGTAATTAATTGTAACATAAAAAGGTAGTTATGGGGACAAAATAATTTGTTCCAAAAATAGTAAATTTGTATTCTCTTAAACAGCCATCTCAAATAAGATCCCGATAGGTTTGTTTTTGCTGTTGTAAAAATATTTATAATTAGGTGCGGAGATGAAAAACAATTTATTGTGTACAATTCTCAAATGCAGTGCAGCCATGGTGACGCCAACAATTATGAAAAAACATACGGAATACTGAAGAGAGAGAGAGAGAGAATGACTAATATATATATATATATA
>WXZC020000477.1:0-11984 GCA_011317855.2 Paelopatides confundens
TTTTTGGATGCTCGCCGTTTTTTCAAGGTCAAAAGGTCACAAAAAGGTGTCAAATTACACCTATTTTCCATAAAAAAAATGGGACTTCCAAAGTGGATATATGATTATGACTCCGGATTTGACTTCTTTGATGTCTTTGCATACTGCCACACAGCCATGGTCAAAATATGTTTTCTACGGGTGGCCCTGGATTTTTGCGAACTAAAAAGTGCCAAAACCCGGAAATTGGCCCATTTTTTAATGTAAACGAAGCATTGAGGCCACGCTCACAATTTTCTGATGAAAGATAATTTTATTTTGAACCAAAATGTCAGAAGACATATCTCAGATATATTCTAAATTCACGCTACAATTTCCTAAAAATAAAAGAATTCTAAGGTCCGGAGAGACCTTGTGTGCAGTAAAGGGTTAATGCTGTGTTTGACTATGCATCACTTACGTGTAGCTCAAGCTTACTCACTATTGATATATTTCTTACCATTCATCAAACGAAAAGTTAATTCAGAAAATATCTCAGGTTATGGAAGAAGTTCTTAAGAGACTGCCCTTTAATAACTTTTAGTTCCTACCAAGCATTAGTTTTGCTGTAAAGGACATAAATTTTACCATTCAGTCTTTTCATATAGTGGTATAGCACCATGTATTACTTGATGATGTTTGATTATAGTACTTCATGTATTCAGCATCACTACATATGTTATTCATTAATGATATCTCACTTGCCACTCATAATATATCTTGATATATCATAAACTATATCAGGTTTTAAAATAATTATTTAAGGTTTCCTTTTGACACTGGTATTGCTTTTACCGTACACCATGCAATTGATGTATTCAATGCCCAATAACATCCGTCTATTTAAAACAAATCTCGGGTTTAAAAGAATCTGTTCTTAAAATTTCCAATCTTGAACTATTTTTTGGTTTTCTTGCAGTATAGGCAGGCAATTAAACCTGTACAGTCCAGTCTTAGTTGTGACTCCTTGCTTGTGAAACATATTGGTATGTGGCTTTCCTATAGTGTTTATGCAATGTATCATATTGTTTTTGGTGAAGGGAAAAGGTCATTTGGGGTCAGCAGATTTAAAAATGTGAAAACCTTAAGAATTACTTACCTCAAGGAATGTAACCTGAACCAAGATTACATTTGCATATAGTAAGGTAATATTTTAATGTTCAAGTCCACATGATCTACTACTTGAATGCTGATGCATTAATCACCAAGAGTGTCATCACTGGTTGTTGGATGTTTTTAGGGCCATTATATGCAGAATTGCATCTGGCTTTTAGAAAACATGTCAGATGTTAAAAGAAGTGCACAAAGGCCATCAGTATTGCACCCAGTATGCTATAAAGAGCAAGAGGTTTCCAAACATAAAACTTCCCTGGTTCTAACCCTAAAGTATTCCCAGACACAGTTGATCGTACATACTAGTGACCATTTTGGACTAGCATATTTGGTTGTAATACTGAATGTGTTATATTCATATATCATTCCTTTATTTTGATGTATGTAGGGCCAACATTTGCCAAACAGTTTTCTCATATATTTTATTTATGTAGGGCAAACATTTACCAAAGAGTCTTCTCATATATTTTGTGTTGATGAATGTAGGTCCTACATTTGTTAAACAACAGTCTTCTTGTATATTTTACTTTGATGTATGTAGGGCCAACATTTGCCAAGCAGTCTTCTCATATGTTTTGTTGTAATGAATGTAGGTCCAACATTTGTTAAACGACAGTCTTCTCCTACGTTTTTTTACTTTGATGTATGTAGGACCAACATTTGGCAAACAGTCTTCTTGTATATTTTGTTTTGATGAATGTAGGGTCCAACATTTGTCAAACAGTCTTCTCATATATTTGATTTATGTAGGCCAAACGGTCTTCTCATATATTTTGTTTTTATGAATGTAGGTCCAACATTTGTCAAACAGTCTTCTGCTATATTTTATTTTGATGTATGTAGGGCCAACATTTGTCAAACGGTCTTCTCATATATTTTGTTTTTATAAATGTCCAACATTTGTCAAACAGTCTAGTCGTGTTTTATTTTGATGTATGTAGGGTCCAAGATTTGCCAAACAGTCTTCTCATATATTTTATTTTGATGAATGTAGGTCCAACATTTGTCAAAGTCTAGTCATATGTTTTATTTTGATGTATGTAGGACCAGCATTTGCCAAACAGTCTTTTGATGAATGTAGGGCCAACATTTGTCAAACAGTCTAGTCATGTTTTTATTTTGATGTATGTAGGACCAGCAATTGCCAAACAGTCTTCTCATATATTTTTTTATGATGAATGTAGGTCCAACATTTGTTAAACAGTCAACTCCTGTTTTATTTTGATGTACATTTGCCAAACAGTTTTCTCATATATTTGATGTTTGTAGTAGGGCAAACATTTGCCAAACAGTTTTCTCATATATTTTATTTTGATGTATGTAAGTCCACCATTTGTCAGACTTCTTGTATATTTTACTTTGATGTATGTAGGGCCAACATTTGCCAAACAGTCTTCTCATATATTTTGTTTTGATGAATGTAGGTCAAACATTTGTCAAACAGTATTTTTCTATATTTTACTTTGATGTATGTAGGGCCAATATTTTCCAAATGGTCTTCTCATATATTTTGTTTTTATGAATGTCCAACAGTCTAGTCATGTTTTATTTTGATATATGTAGGGTCCAAGATTTGCCAAACAGTCTTCTCATATTTTATTTTGATGAATGTAGGTCCAACATTTGTCAGTCTTAGTCTTCTCATATATTTTGTTTTGATGAATGTAGGTCCAACATTTGTTAAACAGTCTTCTCCTGTTTTATTTTGATGTACATTTGCCAAACAGTTTTCTCATATATTTGATTTTATGTAGTAGGTCCAACATTTCTTCTCATATATTTTGTTTTGTTAAAAGTGGACAAAAATACAGAAATATATGTACAAATTATGGTTTTGTGTTAACTTTTGCATGAAGGTGGTGTGGCAGGGCAGTATTGAATAGTGCATACAAGGGAAGACACCGAAACAAATTGTTTATTGGATGTTCTGTTTATTACACAGGACCAGATGAAACATACAAGGAATGTGGACAAATTCATGATATAAATAAAACTAACCAGTCTCCCTGTTTCATACATTATATAGATAAAAAATGTGTTCCTGAAAACAATACCAGTATGATATATAATTAATGATATGATATAATGAAGTACCATCCTATATATCATAGACCAGAGCGATGACCCTCAATGGTTGCTTGACATGTTCACATATTATGATAGCATATAACTGCACATTGAAACTTATGTTTATGCCAGAGGAATCTCTCCTGTGCTGATCTCAAATAACCTAATATTAACCATAATATTACAACCTAAAAATATAAACAAGCAAGAGATGTTTTTTGACCAAGCTGCTTAAAATGTTGAGATTGACCACTCACTACACAACAAAAGGATTCTTGTACTCAATACCCCCCCCCCCCAAAAAAAAAAAGGGGGGACTACATCAAGGCTATATTTTTGGATTTATCATATTTACAATGTTTTCATACTTTGACCATCACACCAACTACTTAATACTAAATATTAGCCAGTACATGTCTGGTGGATTTTTGAGCTACTAGAAATATAATATACTGAAGGGACTTGTTATTCTATAGTAATAAATAAATTCATTTTACCACATTGGTGACTGGTGGTGTAGTCGAGTCAAAACATAGCCTTGGAGCCCACCCCTAAAGTAAAAAAACAAGTTGTACTTCAGACAACAATAGTGTTCTCATACTCACTAATGTGAAGCTATTTTTAAAATATTAAAGTTTACAATGTTTTAAGATTTTGACCACCCAAAAAACAGAGGGTTCTTGTGCTCACTAAGGTGAGAAGCTATATATGGACTTCCTTAATTTATCGTGTTTACAAGCCAAGGCGTCGAATAATTTTCATTCTTGCATATCAAGTTAAATTAATTCCACCTTATTTTCCAGCCAAAAGAAAACCAGAACATGTTAATAATGATGGTTTCATGGTTTCTCCTTTAACAAAATGTTAAATCAGAATACTCCTTAAGGCAAAATTGATAGCTACAATATATTTAAGGTTGAATGATCCACATTGCAAGCAAAGATCAAAGTACTGAAGTTGGGAAGACAATTCACCATGTGTACATATGGTACTAATTCATATCCCTATCCTCCAATTATAGTATGCCTCATTACATATAGGACACTATTACGTCCCCGAAACGTCCAAACATTTTCACAGCAAGGAAATTTATTGCACTAAATCAACCAATTGCAGTTGTAACATACTCAATTCTGTGAGTGATTCCTTGCCTTGAAGTACATTCCACAGTTACCCAAATATCATGCATGCTTTATCTAAAACATGTATATTCATTTAGCATATTTACAGGCTTTGAATTTAGCAGACCTCGAATGTTAACTTTAACCTCCATTAAACAGGAAATGCAAAAATGCATTATGGTTTTGATGATGTAAGATGTTTAAGAATCTATGCCGACCACAAATGACCCTGGAACAATATGCTCAATGCAGTATCCACATCATGTATAGCATCTGCCCAAGCTTCTTACTTGAGATGTGGTGTGTACAAGGTCCACAAGTTGATCTCTGCTGACCCCAAATAATATTGGTCTTCTTGTACTTTATTTCACTTGTCGCATTTGTGATCTGGCCAAGCCTCCCTTGAAATATTGTTTTTTGCCATTTGATTTCTGCTAACTCCAACTGAACTTTGACCAACAAAAATTATGGGATTCCGTAAACATTCCAACCTTCCCTTCTTGAGATAAGGTTTTCACAGAGGGTTGAGATCTGGAGACGTTTGATCAAAAACAACATTAATAAGTATGAGAACTTTGTTACAATGTTTTGACTACCTAAAAAAAAAAATGCTTGGTCAAACTTCATATTTAGTATATAGCCTCACCTTTTATCCACATACTAAGTTTCCCTTCTTGAAATAGTGTTTACAAGGTGTTCACATTTTGGCCTCTGGTGGCAGCCTCAATTGACCTTTTACATCCACCAAACAGAATGGGGCTTCTTGTACTCAATATGGGGCAGCAACATACTAAATGAGATTTGTCCATGCTTCCCTTCTGGCAGTATCACACATATACCATGTATGACATTCACCAAAGCTTTAAAGCTTATTTTCAGGGTTTTACTTCTCCAAACAAACAAAACAATAGAAACTGGGTAATCACTACTATGGGATGGGGCTACATACCAATAATGAGCTTCACCAAAGTTTTACTTGTTAAATTAGTTTGTTTATATGACCTCTGACCTATACCAAAATCAATAGCAGCTGGAATTACCATGTTCATAAGCCAAGGGGTAACACATACACACGATCGCATAGATTATTTTGCTTTCGGCAAGGAATACCAAATTAAGTCTGGTCCATTAAATTAGCTTATAACAATGCTTGCATATATATTTCGACACCAAAATTCTCAGACATATCCATAGGGTTAACATGTTGCCGGAGTTGCTCTAATTGTCCATCTGTGATTGGTGCTAAAGTAGTTGGCACATCCACATATGACAGAGATGGATCATCTTCTTCATCACTATGCCTTGATGCTGAATCTATGGATGAGTCTTCATGGGTTGCATTATTCCATATATCCACAACAGCTGTTGATGAAGAACCCTGAACTTCTAGAGAGCGTTCCACGAACATTTGCAGAGGTGATGATGAATGTTCTGTTCGCATTTTGTGATGGTTCCATTGGAGAACAAATCGTTCCAATGCCTGATTTATATGTGGTAAATAAACATAATGCAAGGCAAATACTTGTTCTTCACTGTTTGGATCGAGTAGCCGGTCTTCTTCAAGAGATGCAAATAAGTCATAAAATACGTTAATGCACCCGTTCCACATTTCTAACCAATTTCTTTCAACACGTTGGTTGTGTACACTCCTCCCTCTGATGGCACTGCCACGCCCTGTACCACGGAGATCTTCCATAAATAGGCAAACAGTAGTGTTCTCCCCTCCATTGTCACATCTAATCCGTGATGGTGTCCCATATTGCTTGTGGCTTTTTTAAACAATTCAAACACAGTGGAGGCTCTGTTATCGGTACTTGCCTTCATAAAAGTTATTAACCTTGAAAAACCGTCAACACCCGAATGGACAACAATCCGCCATCTGCAAACAAAATATGGTACCATTTTGGTTAACTCAGTGCAAACTTTACAGTAAACATGAAAGTATATAAAATATATGTCACTTGGTAAACCTGCTAAGAGGAATCATCCAAGCAAAACAAAACAAATTAGCTTGTTTACAATGTTTTCATGTTTGATTTCTATTTACATTAAACCAAATAACCTTTGACCACCAAGAAAAATAAAAGTCAAGTACGGTACTCATTTAAGGAGGTCTACATTTTAAGTAGGGGATGTAAGCCCCCGATTCTCACATTTCTGAACATACTGTACCTATTACGTGGTGTTCAGTGGTATACTCAAAAGTTCAGCTATCGCTAAACTCTTTCTATGGTATTGCTGTAGGATATATATTTAAGAATGGACAAATTATGGCATTCTCTGGTGGAAATTCCAGTTAAACCCAGCTGAAATTGCCAACTGTGTTCAACTGGGTCTAACTAGGTTCAACTGGTAATGAACTGGGTTGGAGCTAGGTTTCAACTGGGGTTGAACATGGTCTAACTAGGTTTGAACAGTGTCTAACTATGTTTCAACTGGGGTTGAACATGGTCTAACTAGGTTTGAACAGGATATAGCTAGGTTCAACCTATTTGGACCCAGTTCAACCTAGTTAACAGACCTCAAAATTTGTTTCAATCCCCATATGAAAAACCCAGTTAAACCCAGTTAAGTATTCCCAGTTGAACCTAGTTAACTGGGTTCAACTGGAATTTCCACCAGGGTTTTAATGATATGATCTTCAGCAAAAAATAGTAGAAGCAGTATGCCGTCCATCAAATCGATGACTTCTGTAAAGAAACATGATTTATATAGTAAATGTTGCCAACCAGGTCTGCACTTTGTTGCAGTAACTCATGAGGTATGGTCAATGTTGAGGAGTTTCATGTTGCATTTTGCTACATCTTTGTATCTTAGACGAGGTCGTTCAATTCTACGTTTGCCGGATGACAGCTGCAGGTTGCCTAGCCATCTTAAATTTTGCTGGCTCAGTAACTTTTCCATGCCAGGGCGACCAGCTTTCTCAAGGATATCAACATTTTGCACTCGGATTTATTGTTATTTTCATGATATGGCGAAGAGGTCTCATGAAAACATTTTTTGGAGGTCACAAATTACTCTCCTGAGGGCACACGCCAAAGACAATATTGCCTTAAGTAATTAAATCATTACCAGTATAGGTCTAGCCTAGCAATATTATTATATTATTACTGGTGTTGTATGCCTACCATTACTATCGATTGTGTGGCCTAGTGGTTAGAGCATCCGCCATGCAGCCGGGAGGTTCGGAGTTAGATTGCTGGCCGAGTCATTGCCAAGACTTAGGCCGATATCACGAACATCGGCTTTAGTGTAGTCTATAGTGTAGTTTCAATTAATTCAAGCATGAATTGTGTCAAACCAATGCTGGTGTTTCCGGGATGGACGCCCCAGCATCATGTATTGTGGTGCTGAATCAGAATGAGGTATTTTATATCGTTTGTTAAAATTAAGTAAGCGTTGTAAAATTAAGTAATTGAAAAGCAAATGAATGGTGCTATTTCCATGAATACATTTCCCAGACATATAGCGGCAGAAGCACTGTTACTTCAGCTGTATCAATGCACTCCTAAAAGTAGCCTATGTGCAATACACATGACCAGATGTAGTTCAACAGAGCTTAGAGGATGCCTACATCATATAACTGTCTAACAACCAGTTCTTTTTATATTTAACAACTTCAGCAACATGTACATGTCCCTCCCATATGTGATAACTATGTGCCACTGATATTGTATGTACCTTATTAATTTATGGTTTCCATCCAAATGCCAAAGTGAGTTTGGGCAATGTACTTTGTACGCCCTTCGTTTCAGTACCCGTCTAGAGCGGCAAGCAACACCAGCAGGGTCCACTCTGCGAACAGATTCCCGCACTCTCTCTCTTTGAACTTTTAGCCCTTCATTGTGGAGAAGAGTAACAACAGAATTGGCCCCAATTCTGTGGTTCCCTGAAAGGAGTCTCTGCACAGTTTCATCCAAGCTTTCCGGACTTATGCCACTGTATTTTTCAGTTACGAGATTGAATTCTCTGAAAAGAACAAATTGATGCAATATACAGCTGGTGTGGTCATTAATTGTTATATTTTCCATCATGCCATGCTACTATTGTTTACACCAGGTACTAAATTCATACCAGGATACCATACAGGCATTGTTCGTCTTGCTGCCTATGACACAAACAGTATGTTAATAATGTTGTATTGCCAAAAAGAGGTTACCTGAAGTATACATAGAAAATAGCTGCTGATCGAATACCGTATAAAATAATAAGAAAACCAAAATGTTCTACGGTTCCGATGCTTTTTGTTGCTTGTCTATAATTTGAATATTTGTCAATATCTTGGAATATGTTTTGAGTGTTAATTAGAACCTTCATTGAAGTCCCTTTTATAATTTCTAGCAATTTATAGCACACTGTATAATTTTTGGGAAATACTAAAGCCCCAACCACTATGCATATTGATTAGTAAAGCTCAAACTTTACAACCCAGTAACTCCCCAAAACTTACTGGTTTGGGTATTTACAAGCCCTTATGAATAAACAAGTACGTTAACGAACTTGTCAAACCTAGTCTCCTGTTTTCTCTTCGACTAAGAATCATTACAGTTTGGTCATGTAAAGGAGGCTTAGATACAAAATGGTGCTATTATTTGCATCTTTTGAAATACATTTGTTCTTCAATTTTCATATTTTGGCCAAAATATGCTACATTTTTGGGATAGTAGTACATCGATAGGGTGTGCAAATTTGTAGATATTCATCCTGGGGTCCAAGGGTGTCCCCTTCCCATCGAGAAATTTATGTTCATGTAAGGGGGATTAAATGCAAAATGTGCTATTTTTGTTAGTAAAAACTAAATTTTTGAAAACAATTCCAATGTTGCACCCTCCCAACAAAAAAAACAGCTTGGCCAGACTTCTGTTGGATGTAGGTTGACCTTGTACAATAATCCTGTGATATTTGTGGAGGTAAAAGTGAAAACTTTGTAAACACAATAATCCCAAAAAGTTCAGCTTGGGCAAACCTCATATTTATAGTTTATATTAGTTCACCTTAGTGAATACAAGGACCCTATTGTTTTATTGTGGAGGTCAACGGTCAATGTTTGAAAACCCTGTACACACAGTAACTAAACATATATAGCTTGTGCAGCCTGCATACTTGTGCAACAACCCTCTAAACACTCATATTTTATGTCAAATGTAATATTACACAAAACATAGTGTATGTCATGAAAAGCTAAATGAAAATTACAGTTGAAAAACATAAACCTACAGAAGCTAACCATAATATAAGACAACATGTGTGAAAATCTAACAAAAGAATTGATGACATATCAATATTTTAAAACTTTTCAACATAGCTACATGGTATGTAAAGCACTGACTTACTTGAAACGTCTGGATACTGTTTTTGATGACACGTGCAATATTTTAGCAATCTTTTTCTTGGAAAAGCGGCAAGCTACAAGGAATTCAAGTTGGGCAGGTGTTATGTTGTACTTTGGAGAACCTCTGTGTGTGCTGGCAACTCTAATGCTTTCAAAACTTTCACTAACACCTGGAATTGATAAAATTAGTATTGTATGACAACAAAATCAGAATAGCATTATAGCTACAGTAGGGCAGACAGGAAAAAATGTATACATGGCAGAGCTAAGTAGACTTAAAGTTGCTTGTCGAGTCTAAAATGTAACTTCTCTCACCATCAGATACAGTCTCCCTGAACAAAATATGTTGTTAGTTTGTTGACTTTATAATATAGTTTAATATAGTATAGTAATAACCCCAGGGTTAGGAAGCCATACAGTGGCTCATTTGAAACCCTATCCATGTGACGATCATGAATGAACATCAGAATATGTATTATGGTTGTCCTCAGAGGACAAATCTCTTTTCGATGAATGTTCAGATTATTACTGTACAAGGCAGGCTAGATTATTACTGTACAAGGCAGGCAGGCGCGTACAAATTTATTCCCAGTCCTGCTCCTAGGACTGCCATTTAACGTCCCCACAATAGATGTTTAAAATCTTGAGATAATCTTTTACTTTGCAAGCAACAGGTACAATATATTAGACCTACCAGATGACCACACTGTACCTAGCCTACTTTGCATATATACAAAACAGAGCAGAAGTTGATATCATCATCGAACTAGGGAGACTAAATTGTAAGCTAATTGCACCTATACAGATGGAAAGAAAACTCTCATAGCATTCAATATGAGACACTGAAGTGAGCAACTCGAGTGATTTGGTGGTGGTAGACTCTCGTGGAATATATGGTTATTTTTGGTATGAAACACAACCAGCTAATTGATATTCATTGTGTGAAAAGTCAGCACCTTATTTTACACAACCTAAATAGGTCTACATCTTTTTCATATCTAGAGATCTACTCATAAACACCAAAAACATAAAACATGTCGTTCTTGGGATTTTGTGTTTACAAACATGGGGGTCACATGACATTATAAATTATAGCCAAATATGTATGTTGTGGCTATTAAGCTGGCATCTGGATAAATAAAATGTTGTCACTATTGAGCCGGCAGCAACTGAATCTGGGTACATGATTTTTACCATGACTAGGCATGTTTATTATTGGCTGTGGCTATTTGACAAAAGGATGGTGGTACAGACCGGTTACTATTTGACCAATATATGATATTACCTAATCCGAACATAGTAACAGAAAGTTTCAAAATTAAGATATGCGGCTTATTCATTCTGGAAAATAGTGAAGACAGCATGCATCTTTATTCTGCCCGCTGTCACCTCAGTCACGCATGCTTATCCTTCCGGGTGCCAGCTCAATAGTTAGGGGGCATATCCCTATTCTTCCAGCTGCTGGTTCAAAAGTGAGGGCGTGCTCCCTTATTCTCCCAGCTACAGGATCAATAGGCTCACCTTACAATAAACACTGGTGTACAGCCAACTTTGCTGAGGCTAATCTATGCTGCATAATCAACAGTGAAGTGATGTTTGCTTAAATGCACTCACTTGTCAAGTGTTTGACTCACTCCTGTACCCCCGGATATGGTCTGTCATTGCACCGATGTGAGTCACCAAAATGTGTACACTGACGCACCCCTCAGTCACTTGGGTGACTGACATTTCATGTACAATGATGCACCCCTGCAGTCACTATTAAGTGACACAATGTGTTTTAATGTGTTTTTAAGTGACTGACATTATGACATTGAAGTACAAAGTGCACTACTTTGCATACTTTTATAATGAAAGAAAAATGGTAGCCTTACATGAAGTACATACCCCAGTTTAGTGTTTACTATGATTCTGTTAATTTATTATAATAATTTATTAAAATAAAAGGCACAGATAGGCATGAATGATTGTTATATTGTTTTCTTTATATTAGCTGGCCTAGCCTAGTGGCATACTAGGCCTAGCTATATTCAGATAATGTAGGCCTATATCAACTTAACCAATCATGTACTTACACTACAGTTACAGGATTTGCACCCTGCATGCCGGCCCAATACAATTAACAGTGAAAAATCGTGTCATAGGCCTTATTGCTAATCGTTCTCGCTCAAACGGCGCAATGAATGATGGGATTCCGAAAGGTTTTCATAGCATAATTTAGTGTGCTAGACTCACTGTTTACATTAGACGTCTGTCGGTTATTAACTCACAGGCCAGTATGGCCAGTGAGTTCTTGTAATCAAGAGGCTGGAAATGTCGTCAACAGTTGTAAA
>WXZC020000478.1:0-10697 GCA_011317855.2 Paelopatides confundens
GATCCGAATCACGTGACTAAAATTCCATCAAGGTTAACTTGCGATAAATCACTTAATTTTCAACAAAATAACAACAAAAACCTCCAGTAACTCTTTCAACAATGTTAATCAACTCAGACGGATATATAACGACATGATCTATTCACGTGTCATCTTCGAAACGTTTTAGACCACCATTAGGTGTACACATTTAAATTACGTTTTTTTAAGTTACCCCAATGACGTAATCGGTCAGAAAAACAGAGGGGCTGATGTTCGCGGGCTGAGCTGGATATAATAAGGGCTGACGAAATAAATGGTACTTTTTTACCATTCTTCGGTCGCTTCACATGGTGAAAATGTTTTCAAAAGGAAAATATATTAGATGGATTAAAAAAAGCAATAATCTGGAAAATTACTAGGCCCATGGCACCACTACTTTCAGTTTCCTAAAATGTTCTTCATTTAAAAGCCAATAATATACGCAAACATTAAAACGGTCACTAATAGTAACCGAAATATCCTACCTAACAAGTGGTAATAAATTACTCAGTAACTTAATAGGACAGGTGCTTTCCACATATCACCATAGAGGTTATATATAACGGATGTGTTATGTAGTTTAGTACACTAGAGTGAAGTGACGTGTAAGTTACAAGCCACTTCGGCTACCCACCTGTATATGTAGCAGCTTAGCGTCGTAAACTAACTGAAACTATACACTATGTATCTGGAGAGGACGTACCGTAGTTGATATATCTTTGCAACAGTTAATTGTGCGTTCCATACGTATATTGCGTTGGAGGAATGTATTTTATCTGCGTATGTTTTCCTATGGTGTCTACTCATGTGATTGATAAATTGCGTGGAAGTTATACATATGTTGTGTTGAGAGTCGTTAAAGGTTGTTTAAATATTAAACTAATATAATGGAAGTTTGTACAAGAGTGGTGTAAAAGTATTAACAATAAATTCATGACAGGCTTCTTCATTAATAATTAAAAGAATGAAACAAAATTCTAAACATATATAGTATTATTATTTCTTTATATCAGAACATATCAAGACCTGAATATATTGACCTATTTTCTTATTATTAATGCCAAAATGTACAAGTGTGACCTATTCCGCGGAAATTAGTCGAATTTTCCGCTATCCAAAAGCTTCCGACTTAGGATACACATCTTTGAACAGTAAACCTTCGATATTAGTACAACATATATAATATTGGCAATGGGTTGACCTATTTAACAACAGTAAGGTGTCACTAAAACATGTATGCAGCACTGGCGGTATAATGCTATATTTATGTTATTGTGTGTTATAAATGCAATTATGATAATCGATTTTACGAAACTATTTATGTACATATATACAGGTAATGTACTCGCTTCATGATACTTTAATCACTAATAATTCAAATTTATTGGTAAATGTTGATATTCTGGCTTACTTTATATTCCATTTAATCTAGTTGTATGGTTATCACATGACGATACCTCCGAGCAGTATTATCTCAATATAACGACCGGTCAATGGGTGGTAAGTATAAGTCTGTATTACTTATGTTCTTAACTAATCATTTTAGAGTTGTACCTCTTATACGTAATGTCTCCCAAGTAACTACTCCATAAGTCATACCAACAACAAATGAGATGATTTTGCTCCGGATTACTAGTACAGATTAACTCCATATCATTGCGGAATACTACACAAAAGCGATTGAATAAACTGTGATTATATGAAATATTCATGATTCAACACATATAGTTTATTTTTTGTTCAAGTTTTTGACGGACAGGATTTCATTCAATGAAATACTTCAGTTGAAAAATTGTACTACGGTCTATTTTACACACCACTCAATCTTTTTAAATTCTTAAAACAAACCCATGACGTTGAACTTTGAAAAATGGAGCACCGACTACCTTTTCCCTCCAAGATCATCTCATTATTTGTACTGTCTATCTTAGTAAAAGTAATATTTACATTGATATTTCAATGTCGCATTACATATCAAACGATTTAGATAAACGTGATTGAAAGAACACCATGAAATCTCCATCACCCGATACCTTCATTCTACTAAAATATCTCAAATTTTCTTCCTTGAAATTATGGACAAGTTGATTCATCTTCGCTAGATAAAGTTGTTATACTATATATATACCTTCAAATTGTTGTGTATAACATGATATGTTTTCTGCTCTGTATGTGAACTTTGTATAACACATATGTATTAACAAACCACAGTTAGAACTATAAGTTACCGTCGATTGCATCCTAGGAGAATAATGTGAGTTAATAAATAACATATGATATGTGATACATAGTAACAACTGCAATCATTGTACACTTTACTGAATTTTAGTTTCACCTCTGAATTCCTAACCAGATCATATACCATGGCATACACATTAATGACTACAATTATGGTACAATGGACATACATTTAGAGTTCTATATGTGCTTTCTGAAAAGATCGGGTGGCATGAACCAGTCATTATTCAAGCATTATGTATCAGAAATAAGTGCACTTTTTAGTTTTTTTGTTCCTTGATTTAGTAATACTTAAACAACATTCCATATGGTCTCAAAAATGTACTTTATTACTGAAATGTTTTACTTTCATTGAAGAATGTACTTACTGAAGCTAACATGACACAAACAGATTATGAAAACATGGTAGGTAGTAAAATATGGTGCATTGCGGTAATAGTAAGAATAATACGTTGAATATTTGAGACGCATACAACGATGTGTACATTTATAACGAAGGAAAGTGTCCAGTGATGGTGCTCCTCGAAATTATGATATGGAAGTCGAAACCCTTGTTATATATATATATATAGCTGATGTAGCTGATGTTTATGAAACATTTACACATAATTAATACCTAATATAAGAGTCCTTAAAAACAAGTTTAATATCTTATTTTACCACATGGTCTTAGGTACGGTATGATATAAATATGGATATAATCGTGAAAGGAATATAAAACTACTAATATATTTACTGCGTAAATGTGAGTGATTAAGTATAAACATTCCATTTTTGAAAAGAATATGGGAAAGCGTTTTAGACATATATGATTCCAAGTCTGAAGTGACAAAACATGGTCTTAAAACTTCTTTACAAAGAAAGATCGTATTTATGGTCAAATAGGTGGATGGGAACGGGAGCTGACTAATTCAAGCTGATTTTGAAATTGCATCGTGACATACATCAAATTGTGTAAGGAAATCATTGTTACATAGTGAAATATAATTGTAATATAGTACAAGAAGCCGAATATGATCACCTACCTAATCAAGTAAGACTAATTATTCCAATGGCATCAAATCTCCCTTTGTATATACTTTCTTTAATAATGTATAAACATGCCAAGGTTTCACAAGGATGACCTGTTTTATTAATTATGTAGGTTACAACATATGGTGATGTGAATATTCATAAAAAATACTCTTATATTCAAATCCATGTACATTGAAGTAGTAACTGTGTATGAAATTTGGTAAAATTGACAAGCTTTGCACATATCACAATATTTTTGTTTCATTTTCACAGGTGGCAGCTTCAACTCCATCTAAAGGTAAGTATCATATAACGCGAATATGCAATGTATTGCCCTTTGATTATCGTTTTCAATTGAGGTTTACATGATTTTATTAGTTGTATGCATGCCATGTTGAACTTAGAGAGAGAGGGAGAAATACAAGCTCAAAAGCTCAAATAAATAATTAGAAACTGAAAGTTTGAAGAAATGCATTAGTATCAAACGATACCTACTTGAATTTTATTTTTTTACTTTAGCGTGTCAAATCCTTAAACTAATAAATATATACTTCTTTGAACTGAATTTTTCTTGAGAAGTCACTTTCTTTTAAGCTGTTATATTTTCTTACATTTATTAATTGTAAAGCATGGAGTACATATTTTACATATTGCTCTCATTTTTGTGTCGTTGAATTACTCGACATTGGCTATTATCTATGACTCACCGTATTTAAGAATACGAATACAACTGCTACTGAGATATTTCTACGCTATACCTATTATTCCATGATTATTGTCTAGTTTTCTTCAAATAAGGGCCATTGTAATCTTACGATGACATATCATTAGGATTTAAGTCTTGACTTTCCGATAACTTTGTCCTTCATTTGAGATCTTGTTGATTTATGAAAGGATTATGAGGTTTTTTGCTAGCTTTAATATCGTAATATATACTGTGTATTTGGCTATTGACAATAATATTTCTGTTATTGCGCACGTGCACGGCTCGTTTCGATAATATCATCAATATATAACTATAGACACCAAGTAGCTGCATCTATTATATTAAACCTATTCTCTACGAATACGCAGAATGGAATGTAAGAAATTTCCAGTGAAATGACAAGTTAAATTGTCAATTAATATTTACCATAATGATTTTGGACGAATATGTCGAAAAAGTACATTTGCAATAGAATATTTTACTTGGATTTCGGTTCTTTGTAGTCGTTCAAACGTTTGAAATGTACTTTTCTACAGAGTACTGCAAAGAAAGAAGCTTTCAACGAATGCAGTCTCACGAAAAGGAATCTAATGAGTCGAGCTTTATAAAGTAACGTATCTGCATATTAGCGTATAGATGGAAATCATACAATTGGATCTCTAAAGAAAGGCTCAGTTTCAAAATAATTTGGTTGTAACATGTATTCAACACTTATTGCACATTTCTTTTACATTTTAAGTCATGGTTAAACTTGGAATATCTGGTATTTCAATTATTATAAAGGAATATTAAAATCCACTGCGAGCTACATTATATAGAATAAAGGATACATATTATTTCCAATTCCACATACGTATTGCAATTCTAACTTCTTTATTTCTTTTCTTAACGAAAACTCTTCGATTTTCAATTTCACTTACACTACCGATGAGCAATAATCTCCGATAGGAATACTATTTTAGTGAGAGTATGAGCATGTGCTATCGTATGGAATCTGGAATGGATAAATGCAATACGGATTCCGTCATCTGGTTCTTTATCAGAGATGTATATGACCAATGTTAATCGTATGTGAAACCAATAAAAACATCAATTTTCCAACAGCCAACTGAAGTGGATCTTACGATGATATTGTATTGGTGCGTGTATTTAACATTACTATGTAATGTGTATTTTTCTTGAATAGATATTACCCATTTATAAATGGTTGGATCCGACAAATCATAGGATCCTTAATATATCATAATTTTATAGCACGTTAATGTACAATATCATATTGTTTAAAATCTCTATATTTCTTAAAATACATACTTTGTTAGAGTGAGGTATATACATTGAATATCATTTATTTTGCATCATCGTTTGGTCCTTTAAACATCCCTGGACACAGGAAATTCCTACATCAAACAAGTTGGTTTGTAAATGTTATATTACTTTTTGGTTATGCGAAGTGTATTTCCTATTGTTTGTATGGCACGTTGTGTAACTAGTTAAACATTGATATAGTTAACGGTGTAGTATTAGTAATTTATGCCCAGCCCCAATAAAATTTTAGTTCGAGCTGGAACCAGCTCCAACTGGAGTTTAGACTGGAACTATACGAACTGGAACCAGTTCACACTGTTGAACTGGAACCAGTTTAAACCCACCTGGTGTTAACTGATATTGTCAGGTTTAGGTCTTAAAAATTACAACACCAATAAACACACACCAAACCTATTACAACATGTCGAATGCAATAATCCTAAAAATAAATAAAAGTAATTAGACTGCTACATTATCAAATTAAGGATTAACATCACTAATGTAACAAACAATATTCCCAGTTAAAAAATCCCACTTGAGCTCAACTGGAACCAGCATAATCTCAAGTTGAAACATTCCCTGGTGGGGTTCATGGTGCGAAGCACCGGAAGCACCGGAATCCATGCAACTGGAGTGGTCTTATATATGTAAATTTAGCTACAGTTGGTTGATTTCAACTGGATGCATGAAACAAGCACATTTCACGTTTTGGGGACTGAACTGGAAAATAAAATTCCTATTTCAAACCCCGTGAATTATGAAAAAAATGGACGTACAAAAGTTAAAAAAGAAACCAGTTAATAAACATTTTAATTCAGTTGAGTTCAATTAGACCAGTTGATAGCAGTTCAACTTTCAACTGGTGTTGAACTGAACTTTTGTTGGGGAGTATTAAATTCCAATGAATCAACAACAAAATACACGCATGCTACTATAATCATAATGTATATAAACATGTAGCATGTTTATCTGACATTATGAGTTGTATACAACAATATTTAATTGAAAGCTTGGTGTAGAATCTTAACTCATAATTTATTACCAACAAAGCTTAACACACTCTAAAAGGTTTTCCTTCCGGATATCCTATGATTTTGGTCACTATGTACGAAAAAATCCAAATTCATTTTCTTCATTTCCATATATAATTCACACATTTGTGACAACAATTTTCAACACTTATTGCACTTTTTCTTTTACATTTTAAGTCATGGTTAAACTTGGAATATCTGGTTTTTCAATTATTATAAAGGGATATTAAAATCCACTGCGAGCTGCATTATATAGAATAAAGGATAAATATTATTTTCAATTCCACATACATATTGCCATTCTAACTTCTTTATTTCTTTTCTTAACGAAAACTCTTCGATTTTCAATTTCACTGACACTACCGATGAGCAACTAATGTCCGATACAAATGATATTTTAGTGAGAGTATGAACATATCTTATCGTATGGAATCTCACTGATGGATAAATGCAATACGGATTCCGTCATTTGGTTCTTTACCACCAGAGATGTATATGTCCAATGTTCATCGTATGTGAAACCAATACAAACATAAATTTTCCAATACTGAAGTGGATCTTACGATGATATTGTATTGGTGTGTGTATTTAACATTACTATGTAATGTGTATTTTTCTTTAAGAATGTATCGATATTACCCATTTAAAAATTGTTGGATCCGACAAATCATAGGATCCTTAATATATCATAATTTTATAGCAAGTTAACGTACAATATCATATTGTTTAAAATATCTATATTTTTTTTTAATACACACTTTGTTAGAGTGAGGTATATACATTGAATATCATTTATTTTGCATCATCGTTTGGTCCTTTAAACATCCCTGGACACAGGAAATTCCTACATCAAACAAGTTGGTTTGTAAATGTTATATTACTTTTTGGTTATGCGAAGTGTATTTCCTATTGTTTGTATGGCACGTTGTGTAACTAGTTAAACATTGATATAGTTAACGGTGTAGTATTAGTAATTTATGCCCAGCCCCAATAAAATTTTAGTTCGAGCTGGAACCAGCTCCAACTGGAGTTTAGACTGGAACTATACGAACTGGAACCAGTTCACACTGTTGAACTGGAACCAGTTTAAACCCACCTGGTGTTAACTGATATTGTCAGGTTTAGGTCTTAAAAATTACAACACCAATAAACACACACCAAACCTATTACAACATGTCGAATGCAATAATCCTAAAAATAAATAAAAGTAATTAGACTGCTACATTATCAAATTAAGGATTAACATCACTAATGTAACAAACAATATTCCCAGTTAAAAAATCCCACTTGAGCTCAACTGGAACCAGCATAATCTCAAGTTGAAACATTCCCTGGTGGGGTTCATGGTGCGAAGCACCGGAAGCACCGGAATCCATGCAACTGGAGTGGTCTTATATATGTAAATTTAGCTACAGTTGGTTGATTTCAACTGGATGCATGAAACAAGCACATTTCACGTTTTGGGGACTGAACTGGAAAATAAAATTCCTATTTCAAACCCCGTGAATTATGAAAAAAATGGACGTACAAAAGTTAAAAAAGAAACCAGTTAATAAACATTTTAATTCAGTTGAGTTCAATTAGACCAGTTGATAGCAGTTCAACTTTCAACTGGTGTTGAACTGAACTTTTGTTGGGGAGTATTAGATTCCAATGAATCAACAACAAAATACACGCATATTACTATAATCATAAGGTATATAGACATGTAGCATGTTTATCTGACATTATGAGTTTTATACAACAATATTTAGTTGAATGCTTGGTGTAGAATCTTAACTCATAATTTATTACCAACAAAGCTTAACAAGCTCTAAAAGTTGTTCTGTCCGGATATCCTACGATTTGTTTCACTACGTACGAAAACATCCATATTCACATTCTTCATTTCCATATATAATTCACACATTTGTGACAGCAATTTTTCAACATTGACCAATATAATATATACAAAACAGGTTAAGTTAATGCGTATTGACAGACACTCAAACTCGTAATACATTTGTAGCATTTTGTGTTAGGAATTCATTGTACTTAATTATCATTACTAACCAATGATTTAATGAAGTATAACGTTTCAACGAATTAATGCATCAGTAAACTTTACATAATAATATTTGCATAATATTATACATATATGGGTTAAAGTAAACGCTATTATAATTGTTTGCGTGGGAAGTGGGATTCGAATGAATGTTTGCAGCAACACATTGGAACATGTACGCAAATCATTGGGACGGCGGTAACACACTATTTAATATTTCAATTCAGTTCATAATGAAACCACTTACTAAATCACTTCTTTACAAAAATCCTATTATCAAATATAAAATAAACCTAGTTTCTTTGAAGTGACAGAGCTATTATGAATGAAAATAATACGAGTTTCAAGGCGCTATACACACCTTAATTCCCAGAAACATTTCAATTCTATATTTTTAAGGGACACTGAAGTAGAATATTATATAATTCCATAACTTTTATTTTAGTATATTTCATCTCGTTTTGCAATAAACTGTTCACTGATTTATGTAAATAGGGATAAAGTTCACAGTAACGACAACAAAAAAATCAAATTGATATTGAAGCTCTATTGAGGCTATATTACGCATACAAATAAACAACATTTTAAACGTATATCACAACTAATTTGTTAATACAGTCTAATTAAACGCAGACTTTTATAGTTAGGGACCGATTTTTTTTAGTTTGGGGCGGAATTTTGTAGCTAAGGACGGAATTCATTTGTTGACACTGGATTGTTAGTAATTTATCGAGTCTTTTCTGCTAACCAGCAAATCCAATCAACGAGGGCTCGTATTATATTTAGTTAGGGACATACCTTTCTAATTTGACACACAATTTTTTGTTTGGGACAATTTTTTTTGGTGGGGGGATTGGATTGTTAGTAATTTCTCGAATCCATTTTGATAACCAGCAAATCAAATCAACGATGTCTCATATTACTAAGATGCATTTTGTCAAACAACAAGGTTCGCTTTAATGACAGCGTGTAATACATAACTAACATTTGGTGGCTGGTATTGTAGCTCCTTTTGTCAACGAACAAATTCTCCTATAATTAGAGGGCGTACTAAAATGGGCTTCTTTTCTTCCTCCCAGCGAACCCAATGTTGAAGGATAATATTGTTATAAGCTCTTTCGGTCAACCAAATAGTTCTTCTCAAATGAGAGCGTGTAAACTTCTTTTCAGACTACCAGCGAATCCCATGCGAGGACTATTATCCTTACAAGCTCCCCGCGTCAACCAACATGTTCCCTTAAATGAGAGCGAATAATAGTACGAGCTCCTTTTTGTCTACCAGGAAATCCCCGATGAGGGCATGTACTGTCATCTGCTACTTTGTCAACCGACGAGTTTATCCTTGAACGAGAGCGTGTAATAATAAGAACTTAAATTCTGCCTACCAGCGAATCTCCTGCGTGGGCAGGCTCTTATGACAATGACAATGAAACAGTTTATTTCCAACACAAAATATAGGCCCATATTCAACACGAATTTGTATAACTATAAACAAAATATTATGCTATAATTCCTGTAGTAATGTGTGGAAAAGGAGAGAAACTGAAGTGCAATACTTCAAATGTTTCCTACAAATATGTGTTAAATAATAACAAGGAAATGGTTCGAACAAGATTAGCATTATCTCAGTATACTGACACATTTGTACAAATCCCTTGAGCAAATCACTGCCACTCCAGGAATATAATCAATGTTTACACAACAATATGCAGCATGTCACTTTTCAAAGGGATTTTCATAATAAATTGAATATCAGTAAAACGCTGGACTGCTTCCATTATCACCATCAATGAATGAACTATTCAGATCATTCATGAAATCTTCAAGTGCAATATATAATATCGTATACTTCATCTAGTTAATTAGTTTCACTAATTCAATCATCATACCAGCTCTACATATCATCACTACGTATATGCCTGTTCTACAATTATACATATACCAGTATACAGTAGTAGCAACATCATTTGGTTCATATAAACAAGATGACATCCATATTGTCGAACGGTAACCCATTGAACATACTATAAACTGGTATTATTAATCGTAACAATATCATAAACTTAAAAGTATATCTTGCATTCATTTTCTTCAATCAAGACTAGACAAATATAATGCGGCAGAATAAAAAGATACACAATCATTTATATTGAGCGCTACCTGTTTCACAATGTTACGAGTAATATCAATATGTCAGCAATTATATCAGTATGTTAGAATTTAACAACAGTACGTAAATATTAATATCAATATCTGACGGGTTCAATATCATTATGTCAGGAAAAAATCAACGTATCACAACTTAATATAAATATGTCAAGAATAATATTAATGGCAT
>WXZC020000479.1:0-11976 GCA_011317855.2 Paelopatides confundens
ATATTACTCAACAGTTGGGCAGTAATTGTCCCCAACCGTTCGTTCTGTACATCTACTCAATCAAGTTGGTCAAATATTGCTCAACTTTGAGGTTGCTCAATATTTTTAACAGTGTAGCTAAGGCCATCAGTGATAATACATTGTCTCATAGTTGTACTTTTTAAAATGTGTCTATATATGTCAGTTTCGACAACGTACCCTTGTAGTAGCCTCACTTAACTCACCATGCGTTGTTGTGTACACGTCTTTGACAATAATAACGCCACATGACCTGTGACATTTGCAGGTTGTGAGCTTTTAATAACAATACAGTGAGTATGCTGAGTGAATGTGCGCCTTCAGGATAATCTCCTTTTCAGTTGCAGAGGCCACCGACTGAACACATGTTATACGTTTCAGAGCAACCATGTAACCAAACATTGTTGCCCGCTATATATTGGCATTACGTTAGCAAGCTTTGCAACAAGGAGTTGTTGTTGCAGT
The DNA here is from genome assembly GCA_011317855.2 of Paelopatides confundens. Lineage (NCBI taxonomy): Eukaryota > Metazoa > Echinodermata > Holothuroidea > Aspidochirotida > Synallactidae > Paelopatides > Paelopatides confundens. The sequence goes on from WXZC020000479.1 coordinate 484, forward strand.
ACCTATACGCCAAATCACCTGAGTGGGAGTTATATGTGGTTAGAGCATCCGCCTTTCAGCCAGGAGCTTGGGAGTTCAACCCCGGACTGAGACATACTACCTACTACCTACCGTTTTAGTTGGTGTTCTGCGTTAAAGCATCGGAGTAGGGAACGTTAAGTGTGTTGGAGTGTCCAGCGTCAGCTATGTGCCCATTTGGCGTAATCATGGGAGTATGGACAGTTCAGTGTGCTGGAGCGTCAAACGTTACTTGAGAACCAATGTCGAGAACCAGTATCGAATGTTGAGAACCAGTATCGAAAAAATAACCAAAACGGCTACACGTGTGAGCCTGCAACTCGGACATAAGTGCATCGTACATCATTCTATGTGACAACAGATTTCTTGTCTTATATCGCCTGTTAAGTCGTTGGATGAAGTATTTTGCATTCACATAGTGTTACTGTTCGAAAGGGTCAACAAATAAGTGTGTGTCGTCTGAAGTCGAATCCATGATCGAGCAGTTCTTCTTGATACCTTTAAGTAAAGTTTCATTTTAATTAAAAGCACATATTACCACAGGTTAATCACCAAACGTTGCAAACAATGGATACTGTTGGTTTTAAAATAATTATTAAAGTCTATGAAAGTATGAAATATGCATTGACAGTTTAGTCAAATAACTAATACCGTAAAACTATATGATATCGTTACCATATGTTATTTTGAACGGACTGAATGTTTATTAACTTTGTATAAATCCAATGATGTGGTCCGATTTTAATTATTAACATGCATGATTTGGTAATCTATACCATACGCACTTTGTGTATGCAATAAGCGTACGTTATACATGTTCTTAACTTTTTGTACATCCCAGCCAGCATGCACAGGTGGCCCCAATTGGCCCCAACTGTGATTTGTGTTGGTCCAAACTGGGATAACCCAATTAGGGACCATGAAGTTTTGTCCATCCAGTCCACTTGGGTCACAATTGGGCTGTCCGCTTGGGCCCAATTAGGCCCCACATGGGACACACCTGTGCTATCTAGGAAAGAAACAATAAAGTATGATAAAAGTGGGCTCTTTATATGCTCCACTTGGCCCACATTGGGTAATATATGGGCCCTAGTTCGGCTATACATCGGCCCCAGTTGAGTTATACGTGGCCCCAAGTGGGTTTTATATGGGTTTCTATTGGGATATGTACATGGCCCCAGTTGGGTTATATACATGGCCCGGCCCAATTGGGTTTCATATGAATTTCTACTGGGCTATAAACATGACCCCAGTTGGTTTGTTCATGGGCCACATGTGGGTTTTAAATATGTCGTATATATGGCTCTACATGGGGTCACTCATATGGCTTTACTGAGGCTCATGAGGAAACTAAATTAAGCGGAAGACATGTACAACAGAATATGAAAATATCAAGTAAATCTGAGTTGAACAAATGTATTTATGAACATCTGCATTATTGTATTGAGTTTTTAAAAATGACAGTCTAAATTATCAGGTTAAACATTTATTCCAATGACTTATGAGAAAATATTTAAATTTGCTGCAAAAAGTGTGGCAGGTACCATAGAAATAGAAATAGCAAACTGCATGTCTCACTGAAGGAGCTGGTTTTTCCTTTGTTGTGCAAAAACCCTGCATGGCATCATTATTCCAGTTATTAAGTGCAAACCTAGCCCCCTCCTCCAATACAATGGGTGTTCATTTAATAAAAAAAACACTGGTATCATTATCCCATTCCATAAAGCAAACCTAGCCCACTCTCCCAATACAAATACATAATTATAATATTTACTTACAGTAGATAAAATAAAATGAGAGAGCTAAAATAGACCTCTATGTAACAAAAATTGCACTTCTTAAAATGAAAAGGATGTAACATATAACTTTCTTCCAGTGACATATAAAGCAACAGCATTTGACATGTTGGCCTCAAATGACCTTCGACCTCCACAAAAAATGTACTCACTCTGATTAACCTACTTATTACGTATGAAGTGTGATCAAGGCAGACTTTGACCTTAAATGACTGACCTCCACAAACAAAACAATATGGTTCTTGCAATAAATAAATAATGTCGAGCTGTACTGCTTTATTTATCATGTTTACAGACTTTGACCTCCAAAAATATAGGGTGTTCTTGTACTTACAAAGTCAACTTAAACGTATGAACTTGTTAAAAACACAATCCGATTTATGGTCTTTGGTACCTGAGATAGTTGTCTTTGGTGCTTGGAGGAAGTCTCCGGACTTGTGTACTTGTGGAGAGTCATGTCCAGACGTGTTATTACGAGATGCTACCTATTTTGGACTTTCACAATATATACGTCATTATACCAGCGTACAGCTAGTTAGTTTAACGTAGCTTACCGAACTATATGTCGTTTATTGCGCATGCTGGACAAGCAAGTTGTAATACATGTATTGATTTCTTATTTAAATGTATATAATACAATGTTGAATTACTATATCACCGATTTAATCTCATTCCTTCAATCAACTATGTTAGGAAACATACGACCTCGTCACGTTCACATATTCATGGAAATGTGCAAGTTAATTATCAAATTCATGGTGTAGTTCATTTTTGTACTTTCCAACGAGCTTGCCTTATAAACCCTTTTTATATAAACTTATATAGAAACTATGGCATTGTATAGAAATAGTCATTTTGAAAAAATCTATATGGATTCTATAACATTCTATGCAAACATATATGCTACATCGTTGTGTATATGGATTAGTGTTTCTATGTAAATCTAAAGAATAATTATGATCTTATAAATACTCTATGGAAGAAAAAACAAATCTATATTTTCTGTTCTCTAATGAAATTGTGGATATTGTTTGAGGCCATATAATGTATCATTCCGAAGAATAGGAAATATACCATAACATTTTAAAAACTTATTACACATATATTATATAAAGATGACATACTGAGTTATATATACGTGAAATGTTCACTTCATATATTCATATTATATCGGTTGTAGCTATAATACTATACAGCTTCTTTATTGGTTTATTTTCCTTCAGTTAATGTCTTCCCAAAACACATCTGACGATAATTATAATATTTTACCCTTTAATTATATTCAGAACAATGGTGATTGTAATGATTCTATACATCCACTTATCCACCACGCGATGTTTTTCAATGTAATACTTTAACTGGTACATCATATCGATTTGACACTAATGGAACGTGCAAATATTACGATATTGATTTCTTCAATGCACTACCAGCTCAAAAAGGGTTATCGTTATTCCACTATTATATTGGTAGCCTTAGTAAAGAATATGGTATCTTATATTGCTTTACTTAATAATGATTTCCCGGTAATAGACTTCTCAGAAACGTGGCTTACTAACCAAAATGTTTCATATTTGCTTAATATTGCCAACTACACGTTCACAGACTCACACAAAACTGAAAAAATGGGATCGAGAATTGGTTTATTTGTTAAAGACGATCTGTCATTTATGAAGCGTTTTGACTTCTCTATTTGTAATGAAACAATTGAAGTTACTACACCATTCATTAATGAGAAAAATATAATAATACTTATCTATAGCCCACCCAAAGGGTACATAAGTATAATTCATTATCGTCTCCAAAGTGTGCGTAATATACTCCCATGTGTCAAATGTGCCTCCTACATAATGGAGACTACATTATTGAGCTGCTTCAAACAGAAAGTTCTGCCGATTTCTTACAAATATTGCTTTCAAAAGATTTTTCTCCAACTAGTAAGATACCAACTCGGATTAGAATAGTAATAACATTATCACTAATGTGTAACGTGAATGACATCGTAAATAACTGTAGTAACTATTTGTAAATGTTTGTCGAACACTAGCTAGCCACATACACTCTAAGAGTAAAGTGGTAAATTACCTCAATGGCACGAAGAGCAGTGACTCTAGTATATTTATGTTCCTATTAGTAAGGATGAATTAGTAAAGGTATCTTCGTCTTGTATTAAACATAGAAAAGCTGCTGGACATTATGGGTTTAAGCCACATATTGTTAGACAAAAAATGAAAATTAATATTAACCCATATCTTTGACCTTTCATTTAAATCTGGTGTCTTCTCAAATAATTTAAAATTGCGAAAATCATGCCTGTTTTTAAAATGGTAATCCATGTATGTATGAAAATTACCGTCCCTTTTCTGTACTCCCATGTTTCTCTAAGAAATGTGAACGCCTTATGTTTAACCGTATTACCGCATTTCTAGACAAACATGATGTATTATATATACAACGGCCAGTATGGATTTCGACCTGCACATCCAACTGAATTGGCACTCCGGATGCAATTGATAATCTAAATACAAGTTTTAATAACAAATATCCATCACTTGGAATCTTCCTGGAATTTGTCAAAGCTTTCGAAGCTTTCGATACAATAGATCATAACATTATCCTCAGTAAGTTATATTTATATGGCATAAGAGGCACTACCTTGTCCTGGATACAAAGTTATATGTCTAACATATATCAATTTACCTGACTAAAATGTAAGAGTTCAAGTATACTTGAAATACATTGTGGAGTGCAACAATAATACATTTTTGATCATTTACTATTTTATAATTGATGTAAACGACATAAATAATGTATCTACAAATGAAAATGTTTTCGCGTTTCAGACGATATTAATATATTTATTGATGGTAAAGAGTTATACTACTTACACATCACTGTCACTAACGAGTTTGCTGCTAATACGCCTTTCATCCATGCTGATAAAAGGAACTATATTGTATTTGGTACAAGCAGAACTTCTAATTAGAATTGTTCGATTTTTATGAATGGTAAATTAATTAACCAAGTTGACCATACAAAGTTTCTTGGTGTTCATATTAAATCCCAACTCTCTTGGAATACACATATCTTTTCAATATATAAGAAGGCTGCAATGAATACTGGAATTATATCTAAACTAAAAAGGTTACTTGTATCTAATCTTCCGTAACACCTTACTTGTATATAATCTTACGTATGATTGTATTATGTAGTAATCGAACATAAATCTGCTTTACATGCTACAAACGAGAGTCATTCGTTAAGTTTTATTTGATTGAAATTGAATGACATATCCAGTGTAATCTTGGAACCTTGGTTTATAAAGCACTGCACATTATTTTGAATAACAACGAATACCACCAGTATTATACACGGCAAGTTAATTACATTCCTTCTTTTCCATGTCGAACTCAACTATGATTATTGAGTATTTGTAGCCGAGCCACATCTATTTGGAATTTACTGTCCAATAACATACAAATTCAACCATAATGTTTTAAGAGAAGGGTTTCTGCTAATATTAGAAAAGATTACTAAGGTTGATATCGACATATGTGGTTGGAGGCAAGTAGTTGTTGGCTGTGTATGTGGAGGGGGGGGGGATCGGAAGTGGGATTGTGGGGTGTTAGTTTGTCTCTGCATCGCTACTTTTTTCATATCGTAAATATTATCAATGGGAGTGTATTATGTTGTTAAGCCTTCACGGTTTTTTTAGAACACGTCCTTTCAGAACTCAAATGACAACTCAAAAGATATATTATTCTGCTAGTATTGTACATACTTGTAGAAAACAACAAATAAATGAAATGAAATGAATGAATAATATAGGTTATATATTCAATATGTAATTGTTGTCCTTAATTGGACAATATCTGTGTTAATTGTTTTAGGGATTTGTGCGCTGGACAAGTTGGTGTATATATATAAATTGTATAGGAATTCATTCAGTTGATGAAAACAAATATTTGTAAAGAGGGAGGTAGTGAATGTCGGATAAAGACTTTTATAGAGACGTATAGAAGGCGTATATATAGTTATTTAGATACATTTATTATGTATAATATATTAAAGATATTTAAAAAAATGATGCTTATTGTTCATTATTTAAGTTTAGTGCCAATTAGAGTATGTCTAATTCATCATAATTGTTATTGGGATTTGTGCATTGGACATGTTGATACATGTTTATTATTTAGTTTATAGTTGCTAAGCGCTTAACCTAAAGAGATATTACTACATATGTCCACCACCTGTATATTGTCATCATAGTGTAACGTGAAATATTGTAATTCAGTCCATACATTAAAGGCATGTGTGCATCGTGTTTTGTATGTACATGGCACAGTGTTCGGCATATGTTGTGCTTTGTTAACTTTATAACAAAGTGGTACATTCCAATTAGCTTCTGAATTATTCACTCCAAAAAAGAGTGAAATTTCACTTTTTGAAGAGTGTAAGAGTGAAAATACAGGAGTTAAAACCCACTCCAATAGGAGAGAAGTTTTAGAGTGTAAATATTATAATGTTACATAATCTGTACATATATGTATGCATGTTTGTAACACCTTGGTGTGTAAACACAACTAAAAAAGTACAGATTTGATGAACTTCATCATACTTGGCACACATATCGCCGTTAGTGAACACTAGAACATGACATTGTTCTATGGTGAAGTGAAATATCATTCTATGTCATCTATTCAGTCATAAAAACATTGAAACACAGTACAGTACGTCTCATTCAGTAAATGCCATACTATTGTTACCTTTATAGAGGCCAACTATGTCTAAAGATATTATAATCCAAATCCTAACTTAACATATATTATAATGTTAATGAATCTGTACATATATGTATGCATGTTTGTAGCTCCTTGGTTTAACACCGTGTTTTAAACGTCACCATGACCTCTACCTGTTTTTCATACCATGAAAGTGACATGTTAATGACATGTGCTTCTACAGTGGTGAAACATATTGAATTCATCAGCTCATGGACATGTATAGCGATGGTACATCATTGTCAGATGACATCTGGGAATATAAAACAAAAAGGTTATGTTATCAAAGTCAAAGTAGGGTTAACTATATGATAATTCATATGTCATTTCGTCCATATCTGCGTACAACTTTATAATTAAATCAACATACACATTATGTCGCCAAAGCAAACATAATACAATCGAGTTTGCTTTTATCCTGAAAACTGGCCTTAATTGTGTAGTCACTAAGTCTTTGTGCAATCAATCAATATACGTTAATATACTATTAACTGAAAATCGGTTAAGGACGTCATCAATGAATGTTCATCCTTCATGTACCAAGTTTCATGTGCAGACATTACTATAGTCCACAACCAGTCTCGTACACAAAATCGGCGAAAACGCTTGTTTTTCAGCTAAATGAAGCGTAATTCCCCGCATGAATAAGAGGTGATATTTATGCAGATGCGTAACAGAATACGCATTTTTTTACGAAAAAAGGTTCGACAATCTACTCCAATGTTATAATTGGTTGAAATTATGCATCCCTAGGCTTGTTGTGGTATCATTTATGGGGGGCTGATGTAGACCATGTCAAGATGCTCTATGACAGATCACACGTGTATGGATCCTGTGAAATAATTGATGTGTGTTAAGTTGAACTTTTTAAAACTGAAAATAAACAGCCTATATCGAGTGTATTGTTTTTAAATATTGAATGTTATATCACCCATACCCATATCACCCACACCCATCATTAAGTTTTATCTATTGTCACTTATGGGGCGAAACTATTGGGGTTTACCCACGAGATAGTGTTAATGCATTATATAACAATTTCCATAAGTATGGTGTTCGGTATCCCATATAAAGCCGCAAAGGTGGTCGCACTGGGAGAACTGGGAAGAATATCTCTTATATATCACGTGACGATTCAAATCATTTATATTGGCTCATATTAAAAAGCATTCACATTTTAGATATACGATGCGGTGCTACCAGGGACAAGTTCGTCTTGCCGACGCCGAACATTTTAAGTAAAGTAGGGTTTGGATATGTATGGAACAATCAAGGTGTGAAAAATGAAACAAAATTTATTACAGTGCTTAAACACAAATTACTTGACATTGACAGGCAAAACTGGTATATTGAAATCAATTGTATGGATCTCTTTCGGTCATATAAACTTTTCAAAACCGAAAACTATATTGAGCCCTAACATTATATATGGATAACTTTTATTATAGAAGGGCGATTGCTAGGTTTCGATATGGCACTCTAAATATTGGAATCTGACGAACGTAAAAAGAGAATTCCTTTAAAACAAAGATTGTGTAGGTTTTGTAATTTAAATGAAATCAACGATGAAATACATTTTTGCTACGATGCCCATTCTTCGCAGATCTACGTAACAAATATACACCGCGATTTTTGATCAATAACGGAATCTCGTTGATGTCAAATTGTAATAGAAGCACATATAAATCAATCGCATATTTTATGATAAAGGCTTTAGAAGATAGATCTGCTACAAAAGGTAATGCATGATCGTTATTTAGGCTACATAATCCGTATTGGTAACTTTTAGTTTTAGTTGCTATGAAAATAAGTGTGTGATATTTCATTGTTATGCTTATGTTTGTACTTTCTCGTGATTATGACAAGGGCCAATGGCCTAGTTCACCGAATGAAACTGAACTGAACGCAACTGAAATTAACGGTCCTGAAAAAGTAGAATCCATGATCAAATATAGTTTTAGAAATCAGTATTCGGTTTAAATGACTATCTATACCAAGAGTAATGTATAACTATAGGAGCATGAATATGTTTACGCCTCAATATGAAGTACGAGTGCACCTACAAATATGGGGTAATACCTTTAAATTATGCTATGCAAGGATTACGTCTCAAAAGATGAATTGTTTTAGAGTAATTATGTCTCTTTAAAATATGTGTCCCTTTTATAGGTGGTGAGCCCATGCGCTCACGCAGTGCCACCGTACGATGGAAATTGTAGTGTCGGTCCCGGTGAAAACATGTACTGTAATATATTAACCGAAATGGGGACGTCGATGAGGAAGCAGTGACAGTCAATAAAATAACATTACATTCACATTAACAAATGTAAGAAAGCGGTGGCCCTATAATATTACATCAAACAACATTCTTCTGGATGTTATCAAAACTATTACTGAACTTAAAATACCATAATAGACGGAAGGAATTACATGTTACTATTGGAAAACTGGGTTGCTCTTCTGGGACAATTTTAATTTTGCACAAGTTCGCCATCGTTTATCGTAGGGTCAGATCCTATAACACCAATTCTTCTGAAGTACAGTACTTCTTGACATAATTTCTTCAATCGTCATTCACCCTAGAATGGTAATGTAGCTAACCAATTTTAGACCAAACAAGGCTGGACGATTATCTTCAAATATAAATAAGCTGACCAGCACCCCATTGAGGACAAGGAGTATATCAATCGTCTTGTCTTGAGTCACCTCATTTTTTTACATAGAAGGCATGGCTGGAACTTTCGGCAATAAAAAACAATACCATGAGCGCGTAATAAGGTTCAAACTTCATTAAGCAATAAGAAACGTACTTTACAGTTCTCCTTTTCATTGGTTGAAACAAGTCTATAAAATTATGTTTTTAGGATCTGTCATAATCCCATATTCTATCTTGGAAACGCGGCTTTAGTGTCTTTGATATCCTTGTCACCAACACGAACTCAATATAACGGCAACGAAGTTACTGCCGTGTAAACGAAGTGTATTCTCCCCGAGTATAAGAGAAAGATATCATTTTGTAGTGAAAGTCAATGGCATAACATAACATTCAAATTAACAACATTTGCATATAACTAATATGCACATTATAGTGTGATGACGCTATATCACTACTCTACACTAATTGCGCCAATATATCCATGGCTTATCCTGGAAGGCACATGAGAGCTCAATTGTAAACCCTATCCATTTGATCGTCGCTGATTAACATCGGCTTATTCGATGAGTGTTGATATAAATACGAACCAGGCGTGTACATTTCCACTCACATTCCTGCTCCAGACGGCTGAGGATGTAACCTAAACCTTATTACAAATTATTACACAAGTGAATAACATCAGTGAAGCAAGCTGTTCTTTCGAAACAATGAGAGAAAAGAAACACACCGCATTTCAGGATAATTCACGAACCGGAAATGCCAAATCCACGTAAACTCCCCTCGTTAACTGCTGTACAACAACACTCTTGAGTAGTTAAAATCGATCTGGTTTTGAACCTCGAACCTAATGATAACGGTTGGATGGACATTCTAACCGCTGCAAAACGACTTCATGTAGTATCAAAACGCGTAGCTCTCCTGAATTATCCCTCGTACCCGATACCTCAGTTTTCGTGCAAAAAGTGCTGTAATAAAACCTCCAACTCGACTTGCAGTTTCACATTGAGCTGACTTGCATCGACGGTACTGCTTACTCAGCTAATTCCCACGTTGGCTGATTCAGAGATACAATATAGTAGACTATTGTCTATATGGTTACACTGTATTTGGTGGTGGTTCCCCTTATTTCAAATATATATTGAGTTAGTTTGGAATATGACGCAGACATGCACGTGTTACACAGCTTAGCGTTTGGTAAGGTAATACTATGGCTAGTCATTAATTGTGTGAAAGTAAGAGGCTCAATAAATAATGTTGGACCAGGTGTAATGAAGGAACATGTTGTCTCATGAGTGCGGTGTACTAGACGTAACTACTAAATGCCAGCTTATTTGCGCGCACTGTATAATACAGTCAGTATATGCAAATGGTAATCCGAACTCTACGCCAAATTCGTATTTTCTCTTCATGATCATCTCTACGTTAGGTTGCTGAACATTCAAAATTTTAGTTCTCGACAATCCAAAGACAATCAAAAGCATAATCAGAATCGAGGAATCACCGAATTATATGAATAGGCGTACTAACTGTACTTGCCATATTCAACTTAAAACGGAGGTGCATTGAACACAAATCACCGTGGTAAACCGTGGTTCAATTTGATTTTATAATATAACTTTGAGCGACAAAGCATTTTGGGTACATTTAATGTTTAGTCCCTCGTTAAATTGCTGGTTTTACGTTGTATTCAGAAGAACAGTATCATAATATCAACGTTACGGGATAATTACAAGCATATTAAGGTACATGTCATAAGTCATAATCACCTTAGATATGGTTAACTTGAAAACAAGTTCCCCCACTATAAAATGTTTTCTTCCATTTTCCTTAATATACGAATAACACCCAGGAGGAACCACAATTGAAGGTATACTCAATCAAATGAAATATATTGACTTCTTAAGTCTCTTTACAGTAAATGGACACTATCAGAATGGTGGTGAGATATATATTTAAAACCGGTCCCCTTGGGCCGCTAGTATATATTAGGCACCATGGGTGAAACTTACATGTGAAAAATAACTTATATAATGGGAACATGTGGTACTTACAGCGGTTCACAATTGTACACGTACCGCTTCAACACTTAATATGCACAGGTGTGTTGAATGCGTATGCACCTCACAGTATGTAACTGTAGTTCGTATAACTCAATATACAATGTCAAATACGATTTAATACAATACCACTTAAAGGGGCATTATGAGTTTGATTATAGATATTAACTTTACGATACGAGTTT
>WXZC020000480.1:0-11970 GCA_011317855.2 Paelopatides confundens
GTTCACAATAAAAATGCCACTACATCTTCATCTGCTTATGCCCTCCATGTGTGGAGGATATTTAAGAGGGGTCCCTTCTCTTTTCACAGAAAAATACATTTTTTTGTCACCTATTTTCAAAACGGTGCAATACAGCATACAAGATTGTGCCAGACAAATCAAATTGGTAAGAAAAACTAAAGTGTGACGGGTAATCCTGCAATACTCCTGCTTGTGAACCGAAAGAACTTAGATCTACTTGATAGCTTACAGGGATCATATTTTATTGTCCCGACAGAATGTATTATAATTCATGACGCCATAACTGCTGTAACAACATGGCAATGTAAATAGCCTGTACCCCTCATGGGGAGGGGTTAAAGGGGAAAGATTTTAATAGTCCTGCCGCACATGTACTTACCAAGTGTTCTGCATATAATACAAATCAGTGTACAGTTGTTATGCATGAGGTGAATGGATGCTTATTTTGACATATGCCTTATGGTAGGGCACAATTGCGAGTTTATTATTCCGCCTTTTTGCTACGGGTGCTAGTAATTCGACGGGTCAGTATATACAAATCGCCGAGCGCCCGGTTATTGACATTATTTACATAACATATGCTAAGAAAAAGCCATGTGTTTCGAGTTTATGTTGAAAGAGAATCCTCAATAAATACCATATTTATTATAACACAGGTTTAAAAATAATAACACAATGTACTATGGTTAATGTACTAATGTTAATAGTACGCGAGATAAGTAGCTCATGTTGTTTCACGTTCTTTACTTTCGACGATATATCATCATTACGATATATATATATATATATATATATATATATATATATATATATATATATATATATATATATATATATAAGGTATATAACGAACGCGTAAATATGGTATCAAAGGAAATGATAATACATCAATGAATATCGATCCGTCCACTAATTAAGGTGATATATGTTACATCTACAGTATTACTACAATTAACATATACAAGTATCATGCCCAAACAAGCACAATGCCATGGACGGCACTGAGCTAGCACAATGACCATGGCTGTAAAAGCTATGCTAATATTGCCAATATAATATCAGATGGTGAAGCGTCCTGCAGCAAGGGCTTTGAGCTGAGGATTGTATTGCCCGCAAGTTTTGGTATATCTTCGGATATCTAGATTGAGTTTATATTGAAGAGGAATGACAACATCAGTTGATTTTCTGTTTATTTTCAACATTCTAGTCAACCATCTACTACAAACAAACATGTGCAAGTGTAAACTAAATCACATCATTAATATTTCAGTAACAAACATGAATGTGAAATAATAAACAAACTTTACCTCATCGTTTTGTCCTTCAACTGTATTTTTCTCCGCTACGCTCTTTCTCTGTAAATAAAACAGAAACTAAAACATCCATATTGTGTCATGTGAAATAATTTTTCCAGTGCGAACGTTATACGATCACATTTGTTTAGCGCTTTATATTTGGTGTATATAGCTTATCACATTAACATATTAAATTGAATTTCGATATCATGACGATATATGTAAATGATTGTATATGGTACTGATTTATACTTCTCGACACATTGTGTTTATGCACATGAGATGTATCGTCCGTTGGGCACTTTGTTCACACAGTTGGCTATATATTTACCACATTCATTCCACTAAATTAACCTCCAATTAGTTAACTTGTTAGGTTTTAGACTGATTGGGCATTTTGTTCGCACCTTCAAATGGATGTCACATAAAATCTAGCATTGACATGACACCATGGAATTAATCCTCCTTATTTTTATTACCATGGCCATTGCAATCATACTTTTATTACCTGTCTTAAAAGCTGGATATTACTAGTCAGCCTCGTATAGGCCTAGCTAGTAATATATCGCCAATCCTGAAGCGATTTATTAAGTAGTTCAGTCAGATAAAAGAAGTCGCTTATGTCGACTTGTTGATTGACGTACGCTGCTCTGCGGAGGATTTCGCTTCCGATAAGAACTCTGCATGCTTCCTCGTCTACTCCTTCTGTTACTCTCACTTTAAACTTGAAAACAGTGCTTATTTGATATATTATTAGGACACTTGTTTCAAGTCTTCTTTTCTTTTTTCTTTTTTTTCTTTTTTTTTTCTTTTTTTTTCTTTTTTTTTGCACGGGTGACCAAACACTTATAATTTTTACAATCGTATGATTGCTGTACATTGTTGTAATCTTACTACCATTTAGTGTAAATATGTATAATCATTTTGTGTTTGCATAAAAAACCAGACTTTATGGGTTTTTGTATGTCACTTTTCTTTTGTATCGATCCTGTACAGAAAAATTTTACTGCATACTTTTCTTTTTTTTATATGAAAAATTCACCGTACAGTTAATTTCAAAGGCCACTTTTTTTATCTTTCTTTTTTTTCTCTTTTTTTTTTCTTTTTTTTTTCTCTTTTTTTTAATATTTTTTTTTACAAAGGGTCAAAGATTTTGATACAGCCATTTGGTCTTTTGACTTTTTGTGTACAATGAATTGTGCAATGAATTTTCTTTGTAGATGAAGGTGGTGATTGGATGTATAATTCTTAGATTGTAATATTATAGGTTATCAAGTTATGCCTTCCTACTTGCTGCAAAACACATTGACCAATCTGCTCTTGAAAAGAAATACATGGCTTTATTATTAAAGGAGAAAAAAAATGAATTCTACAAAGTAACAAGAAACTTTTTATTGCCATATAAGGAACATAATACTTTTAGTTATTGTGTGGTTTGAATTCCTGTTTTCTTATTTTTTTTATGAATATTTTCCATTAACTTTGACAAACATATACGACTAGAGACAATGTCTTGGATCATAAACTTCTTTTGCAAAACTTTACGAACAGTTGAACATTCTGTTTAACTATCTGAATCAATATTTTTTTCTTTAATAAATTACAAATAATTTTAAAAATCTCTTCAACAAGTTTCCATGCAGATATAGAGTATGTTTGACATATGGGAGAATTAAAGACACTTTTAGAGGAGGATCATTTTGCTCTTTTAAGTCATCTTTAACAATTAATTGATGGTATTCCAAATATATTTTTTTACACTTTAAAAAAAAATAGACAAAAAAGGGCGAAAAAAAATGTAGGGCGACTGATGTTTTTTTAACTGACTGAATAAAGTGACCATCGGTTGTCATTGGTTTATATTAAGCAGTTTTTTTTGTGGGTTTTACTGTACATGCTGATTTCTGGCTACTTTATACAATTGGAAAATGGTTTGGAATTTTACCTTAAATATATTTGCATCTTAATGGCTTCTTATTGGGGTTGAATGGTTGATATTTTAACATATGTGACATTTATAAGTTTAGGGATTGTTAAACTCATAAAAAAAATCCAATAGATTATTCATAATTGTTCACCAATTTCCTGAAAGTTGATATGGTCAGTGAATCTTAGTATTTTTTTTTCTCCATTACGGTAGGACAGTACATGCTGTTTAGTTTACTTTGAGAAGTGTAATAAAAATATTAATTTTTCAGATGAGATAAGGATCGGAGCTTGTCCTTTTGTGAAAGCAATGTGTAAAGTCCAATTTCCAACACTGTATAAGTGTATAATTTGGTCCATGCATTCATAATATAATATGTGTTATAAGGCAAAGGACTAAGAGTACTCTTCTGTGTGTTTACACACTTATTTATGATACGACACAATAACAACAACAGTTGAATGTGTTATATTATGAGATCGTTCACACTACATGCGATATAATATTAAAAGTTGAAACAGTTTTTACTTTTATGATACGATAAATTTATCGGACTTGATTATCCAAACAAACAGAATCATGCGTCATTGTACCATGTAACAATGGTGCCCAAAATGATCCCATACAAGATAACAAATATAGTATGAACGACATTAAAGGTCAAAGGTATTGCCCCCAAATATGCTAGAAAGTAAGAGGATGGTCACCTATGATGAATCTTTACACCACCTACTGCCATCCTCCGACTTCAGAGCATGTCGTCTTCACTCAAATATTTAATTGTCTAATTTTAACGTTTACTGATGTCTGAAAATACTTTTGAGAGTTAAGGGCCGTAAGAAAAGTACTTTTGGAAACTTATAGTAATTTATAGCAGACTATGATTTATAGCAGACTGTCATTTATAGCAGACTATCATTTATAGCAGACTCATACTATCATTTATAGCAGACTATCATTTATAGCAGACTATCATTTATAACAGACTATAATATATAGCAGACTATCATTTGTAGCAGACTATCATTTATAGCAGACTATCATTTATAGCAGACTCATACTATCATTTATAACAGACTATCATTTATAGCAGACTATCATCTATCATTTATAGCAGACTATCATTTATAGCAGACTATCATTTATAGCAGACTCTTACTATAATTTATAGCAGACTATCATTTATAGCAGACTATCATACTATCATTTGTAGCAGACTATCATTTATAGCAGACTATCATTTATAGCAGTCTTATCATTTATAGCAGACTATCATACTATCATTTGTAGCAGACTAATTTATAGCAGACTATAATATATAGCAGACTATAATTTATAGCAGACTATCATTTATAGCAGACTATCATTTATAGCAGACTCGTACTATAATTTATAGCAGACTATCATTTATAGCAGACTATCATATATAGCAGACTATAATTTACAGCAGGCTATCATTTATAGCAGACTATCATTTATAGCAGACTATCATACTATCATTTATAGCAGACTATCATTTATAGCAGACTATCATTTATAGCAGACTATCATTTATAGCAGACTATCAGACTATCATTTACACCAGGCTACATTTACATCAGGCTATCATTTATAGCAGACTATCATTTATAGCAGACTATCAATTATAGCAGACTATCATTTATAGCAGACTATCATTTGGGGGCAATACTGATGACCTTTAAATGATCCAAAATTTCAGAATTGGTCATGTTCGTTAAATCCAGGTTTATACTGTACCGAGAAAGAACAAGAACGAATTGTCACGTATTATTGGTTGATTTTAACAATCTTTACAAATATTTACAACTTTTAGTTTTGACTACTTTTTCTGGGTCATATTTTATTATAAAGATTGCCACAAATGGTTACTCCACCATATGAACAAGACATTTTAATAAGCAAATTGAATCAAGGGGAAAGTAAAAATCCTCATCCAATTAACCCCCATCCCATTACTGTCATTTCCTTTGTTTGGAATTACAATAGAGTTTATGCCATACTACGTCATCCCTGGTTACCGTCTAACAGCTTGGAGGACAAGTGCGCGCGCACATGTACGTGTACTTTTTGTATGTACACTAGTGCGCAGTACTATTTAGCCTATAGCTATTACACTAACTCGGCAGAAATTCCTTTCTTATCACCAACATGGGTAATTTTGTAATATAGTGAAAATTCTGTCATTGTAACACCCTATATCATAGGCCTAAGTGGTAAACCAATGTAGATAATTCCAGGTATTTTGTTTGTCCTCCAAGGTTTGATTTTGTGCAGGCATTGTGACGTCAGCAATGCATAAACTCTATTGGTTGGTTAGTTGTTTTTCACCTGACCATTCCAGCAGATTTTCTAGCTGATTACAAACCCAAACTGTCCTTTATGATGTAATACTTAAGTTTTCTCCCACTTAGTTTATCATTCTTTTTTTTTATATATTGTTAGCTTTAATTAATCTGACAGTATTATTGCATGTATTGCAAAATTTCACCATGTGTCTCGTTGCATGATCATATGTTTGGTGAAAATATGGCAATCATTTAAAATCTGTTCATTACTTATTATAGGCAATATTTGGTGAATGAAATTGTTTGTCTGCAAAAAGTTAGCCAGCCAGCAAGAAATTTCTTGGTCATTTTTAGATCTAAGATCTAAGGTTTTAGAATCTCAAGATTTTAGTGTTTTATACAAACCTGTATGATATGAAATACAATTGTTGATGAAATATTCTGTTCTTGTGTAATATTTTCTTTTAATGTACAGTAATGATATTTTTGGAAGAAAGTCATGTTTTGATAAAAGCCAGTTATCTGGTTTTATTTTGTTAATTCAGCAGTTATCCCCACCCATTGAGTTATCTATCTTTATGTCCACAATTTACAAATTGCTTCTTCTCACACAACAAATCATGGATGTTTATGAAAGTTGGACAAAATGATCCTTTATTGGTGGGCCATTTGGTGTGTTCAAGAAATTGAGGTCATTGTTTGGAAATTCCCAAAATCATGCTTCTTCTCCCACAAACATTATTTTTTGCAAAAGTTCCTTATAATTGTTGTTGAGCAGTGGTCCATTTGGGTTGTTCAAGAATTTGAGGACAAACTGTTGTCATGGGGCCATTATTTGACAAATTGCAATACTCTCCTCCCAGTATTCGGGCTGGATATTTGCCAACGTTGCTCAGAGTTAATAGTGGGTAGTTTGTCATTTGGTATGTTCAGGAATTATATGTCAATAATCATCTTATGGCCATTCGAGCCCACTGCATGAGGCAAAATGTTTCTTCATTAAACCTGGTCGAACATTATTTATTGAACCTCCTACTTCCACACAATTAATGGCTCTCCAGAGTATTACCTTACAAAACGCTAAGCCGCACTTTTCTACGGAAGTCCATTAGTGCCATGCAATTTTTGTTTTCGTTCAAATCAAATAATAATTTGTTCAAACGAATTATTTAATTCCTTCAAACGAATTAATAATTCGTTCAAACTAATTATTAATTCGTTCAAACGAATTAATTATTTGTTCAAACGAAATAATAATTCGTGACGGTGACAACAACATATATGTATATGGTGTTGATGACTAGGCGGGGTGTTCGAAACGCGGGAGAGTGTCGCAAATGAGGTTGTGACCCTTCCAAATGCCTTTGATTCCGTGCCGAAGGATTAAGGAATCTATGCGATGGTGATTGCGTGTGTATATGTATGTAGATTGGTGAGTACAAAAACCCCATTGTTTTATGTGGTGGTCAATGGTCATTTGAGGTCAACAGAGGTCAAAGTATGAACACATTGTAAACACGATAACTCCAAAAGTATAGCTTAGACACATTTTTTCATTGGTTTGTAGGTTGACCTTTGTGAGTAGAAGTACCCTATTGTTTTTTTGGTGGTCAATGGTCATTTGAGGTCAACATAGGTCAAAGTAAAAAACCTTGTAAACATGATAACTACACAAGTTTAGTATGGACAAACTTCATACCTGGTATGTAGGTTGACCTTGGTGAGTACAAGCACCTTATTTTGTTGTGGTGGTTAATGGTCATTTGAGGTCAACAAAGGTCAAAGTCCGAAAACATTGTAAACATGATAACTCCGAAAGTTTAGCTTGGATAAACTTCATACTTTGTTTGTAGGTTGACCTTCGTGGGTACAACTGTTGTTTTTCTTGTGGTGGTCAATTGTCAGTTTAGGTCAACATAAGTCAATGTCTGAAAATCTTGTTTAGCTTGTACAAACTTCATATTGAGTATGTATGTTGACTTTAGCGAGTACAAGAACCATGTTGTATGTTGTGGTGGGCAATTGTCATTTGAGGACAAAGTCCAAAAACCTTGTAAACACAAAAAGCTTAGCTTGTACAAACTTCATATTGAGTATGTATTTTTACTTTAGTGAGTACAATAACCATATTGTTTTTGGTGATTAGTTCATTTTCAGGTCAACAGAGATCAAAGTCTAAAAACCATGTAAACGCATAATTGGTATCATGTCTGCAGTCAGAGCAAGAACCATGATCTATTTAATCAATATCAAAATGGTGAAAGATTGAAATTTTTCCAAGGTTGATGTTCTTCCTTCTATTAAAATTGACAAGGAATCACTAAGCCTGCTGGCTTTCTGGTTATATTTATATATCAAAATGGATGGAAACAACCATTATATTCAATACCAAAATATTTCTCTTTTCCGTCTTTGGAAAATTATGTCTCGAGTCATCAATTCTTGTGGCAAGTTTTGTATGGGCCTTGTGAGTTTTGCATCATCGATGCTCTAGTTTGTTCTTTTGTCCATCCATCCAATCATTTATTTTGTTTTACTTTATTTTTACATACATTACAAACCCATTCATTTTTGACAGGTTTGAAAGGTCATTTGAGATTGACAGCTCCATTTTCAGGAGTTTTCTGATACAGTTCTGCAGAGCTAATCGTGCTTGACTCAGAGTTCACTTAGAGATGATCAACCCGGGGATTAACCCTGCTTTATTTAAATTAGTTTAGTATCTACCCATCTGATTTCATATTTGATTTCTAAACAACCATAATATTAAATTGGTATACATCAACATGTGGTTTCATTTGTTTATTCACAATTAACAATTTTAACAATTGTTGAATGTGAATACTTCACAATGAAAATTGTCTGGAAATTCTCACTTTTGGTTATATAAAGGCACAACTTGAGGAAACAATAAATTGGAAATATAAACAGATTATTGGTCTTGAAAGCCATGCACTTTTATGTGTTGACCTCCAGTAGAGCAAAAATATATATTCATTTTTGGTACTAAATATTTTGCTTGTACTTGTTTCATCAGCGATCAAGGTCACCGTCCACAAGTGCACCTCGTGGAAATCCCTCCCCTATGGGTTTTCAGCGCCAAAGTAAGTGGGATTAGTTTTGTTTTGTATACAGAGCATATAAGCACAATGCTATGTATTGTAATGCCACTGGATATCAGCTTCTTTTGGGTCAGTTAAATTATCATTTTGTGTATTGGGTTCATCTCCAAATATTTTTGTATAATTTGTATAAGAAGAAGCCAAGAAATCACAAATATGACTAGCATCTTAACATCTACATGGAACACAGAGAAATGACATTGGGGAGACGATGCTCAGATGTGGGAAGGGATGAAAGAGGAAAGGAACAAATCAAACCCCAGTTCACTGGGAGGATTTAATATGCTCACAAGTTTATGTATAATTTTCCCTCATTGCAAACCCTTACCTTTCATTTTAAATATTCCTTAACATGGGAATAGCTATGGTAATATCAAGATGAAAAGATTTTCGGCTTTACAATCATCATTGTGTTTATGTGAGAAGGTTCAATGAAGCTATGCGTGTATGTGATGCCTTGGCTTATAAACACCATATCCCCAAAAGTTTGGTTGAACTTCATATTAGGCATGTAGGTACACCGTAGTGAATACAAGAATGGTATTGTTTTTGGTGGAGATCAAATGTCATTTGAGGTCAACATTGGAACTATAGGTTGCATTTATTAAAAACGGAATGAGTAATCAGAAAACTACTGCAAATAATGTGCTTTGTACCCACCCGTTACACGGAATAATGAAAGTAGAGCCTCAATTTTGAAATAGGTTATCGCCAAATTCTTGTTCAATCCTCTTCTTTTACAAATAGGAATGCATACATTTAACTTAGGCTTAGTACCTTACTAAGTACATTCAGTCCCACTCAGTCAGTGACAGATTCTGCAAACAGGTTCTCTTTGATTCTTGACTGTAGTGTAGGTTTCGCGAATGATGTATATTCTGTTAAATGATGAATGCTGAGATTCAGTACAGCAGCGATGGTATTAATAACTTTGATTCTTGATGGAGCAATATAAGTAAGCCAAATATTGGCTCTAACAATAGTTCTGTTCCACACACTGACACACTCGTTAGTAATAGTATAGACTTCTTCAGTACACAGACTATTAGTAGTAGGATAACAGCAAACAGATGATAATCGCACCGTTTCGTTGTAGGAATAATAGACAGTAATGGACATCAAAGTTCATGGGTTTAGAGTCGTTCAGTATTTGAGTCTTGATCTCCTTAAAAATCCACAGCCTTTATATATCAACTCTGCTTCGCTAGAAATTTCCATCAGACAGTAATTTCTAGATAATCATCTAGACGAAGGGCCGAGAATTTTTGATACAACTAGAGCATCAACAATGCAGTAGCTCAACCACTCTAATGTTTCACAACATTTGGACAACTATGACAAAGTATTATAAGTGATGGTTTCTAATGGCCAGTTCAACTGTAATTAAATCATAGGATGAGTGTTTTATTTTACTAAATAAACAGAAAGCCCGCAGGCTTAGTGATTCCTTGCCAATTCTGATAGAAGAACATTGTACTGACAAATTTCAATCTTTCACCGTTATTGATTAAATTGATCAACAAAATTCTTGCACTGACTGCAGACATACATACCAATGTGTTTACAAAGTTTTCAACCTATGTTGACCTCAAATGACCTTCACAAAAACCATTGTCCTCACTAAGGCCAACCTACATACCAAGTATG
Organism: Paelopatides confundens; assembly: GCA_011317855.2. Classification (NCBI taxonomy): domain Eukaryota; kingdom Metazoa; phylum Echinodermata; class Holothuroidea; order Aspidochirotida; family Synallactidae; genus Paelopatides; species Paelopatides confundens. Next base: position 10,319 of record WXZC020000480.1, read on the forward strand.
AAGTCTTGCCAGGCTGTATTTCTGAGGTTACCAGATTTACAAACTTTGACTGGTTGACCTCAAATGACCTTCACAAAAAGCAATAGGGTTAATGTACTAACTAGTAGTAAGGTGAACCTACATAATAAATATGAAGGATGTTAGTCCGACGAACCTCGACGGCTTTGAGCGTCACCCTAACGAACTGGTCGTAGATCAGCCTTGATGGGAGAAGTGGGTCTCATCTTCCTGGAGTTGGTTGTGAGCTCGCGTTAGAGACTCCGTAACCAGGAGGAGCACGGAGGATAATTTTAAGCCCGCTCGGGCGGCGGTATCGGCTTGACACCAAGTCTCATCAAAGCGTCTCCTCCCCTGGTCCTTAAACAACCCCGATGCTAGGGCATGTTCCGACCGAATCTTGTTCTGTGCTTGCGCGGACAAGGTCGGGGTACGGAATAGGGAGGCCCAAACCGCCTCCGGCATACGAAACAGCTTCTCCTCTGCCGCGGAGGAGGCTGTCCAAGCCTTCCGGGCCGCCAGCTCCTGGATCCGGGTCATACACAAAGTGTCGACCGGGAGCCGGGCTGCGGCTGCGCCTTCTGTCACAACATTGGTGGAACTCGGGCGAGAGCCCAAGTCCTGAGGGGCAGGGTGCACCGGTTCCTCAAACCCAAGTTTAGAGACAAACAAACTGGCTACTCTGTCGAGGAGGTCCTGAGTCAGCACGGCCCCGTGAGAGGTCGCGTTCGAGGCCGGAAGGGGGTCGAAGGAAGATTCCTCCGACCACTCCTCCTCGGACAGCCACTCCACCTGGACAGCAGTCCTGGGGGCAGAGCGAAGGTACGGCCGTCCTGTGCCGGTGGTTGGGCCCGCAGAGGGGGTGCTAGTGGTACGATAGGTGGATGAAAGTCCGTCCTCGCGCCATAGGCGGGCAACTACTTCAGCGATCGAGGCACGCAAGGAGTGCCTCTGTGCCGATCGCTGGTTGGGCAACTGTAGCCGTCTCCACCCTGGAAGGAACCAGTGGTGGAACGGGTACTGTATGGCGACCCCGAAACGAGCTAGTGCTCGCCGGGTCGCCACGCCTCGTAGAGCCCTGGGGGAGTGACGGATCTACAGACCGTAGTCGCTCTGCGATCGAATCTGCCGTCGACGAGTCAGACGGTGATCGCGATATGTGTGGCCGGTCCAAACGGGACAGAGACCTAGTAATGTCGCCACGCTCCCCACGTACGCCCGCTACGCCAAAGTTCACAGGCGCGCGCCCGGTTCCCCTAGGGACCCGATGTGAACTTGCCAGGCTACCGTGTAAGCGTTGGCTTCCCAGTGGAAGCCCTTCTCCCGGGGCTGTTCCTAATGGAACTGCCTCACCGGACGAACACGGGAGACATACAGACCTCTGTAAACTGCCAAACTCAACTTCTGATCAGACTCCGGATTCAGAAGGGCAAGGCAGCGCCTGGCGCAGCACACTTGGAGGTAATGGACTTCTCTGTGAGGGTGCCGAAAGGTCACCCTCGGGCTCAACATCATTGATGGAACTATCCACATTTTCCGTGGTTAATGCTCTTGCAAACCCCCTATCTTCTGCAACGCGCCGCGCATCCTTCCCCCTGCGCCAAAGGCCCACGGCCCTTGTACATAACCTTCTCTGCGCTGCCGGAGTCGGCTGC
>WXZC020000481.1:0-11950 GCA_011317855.2 Paelopatides confundens
ATATATATATATATATATATATATATATATATCACTCTTTGAGAGTACACGCAATGATCACTCTTTGAGAGTACACATACTGATCATTCTTTGAAAGAACACATAGTGATCACTCTTTGAGAGTACACATAATGATCACTCTTTGTGAGTACACACAATGATCAGTCTTTGAGAGTACACAATGACTACTCTTTGAGAGTATGTACAACGATCACTCTTTGTGAGTACACACAATGATCACTCTTTGAGAGTACACATAATGACCACTCTTTGAGAGTATGCAAGAAAGTGGTAAGATTCTAATGTTACACTCTCGTCCGTCGGATGGAGACGTTAAATTTCGGTCTCGGGAGCAGGAATGGGAATGAATTTGTACATGCCTCGTTATCTTCTGAACACTCATCGAACTTGCTTGACATAAACCGGTGTTCATCGATGATCATCACATGGATATGGTTTCAACTGAACTACTATATGGCTTTCTAATCATATGGTTTACTATACTATACTATACTATACTATACTATACTATACTATACTATACTATACTATACTATACTTGTCACTGTGCAGGTAAGAGCTGAATTCGCCAAACATATAACTAGGCTACTATGTTGCTAAGAATGAACCTCACTCCTCGATAGAGCGATGGATGTGAACGTTATCACTGTATGAAGTATCACTCTTTGGGCTATATGCGTGTGTTTGAATGTAATCATTTCTTTTCCTAAGTAAATCATGAACTCATTGACAGTAATTTCTTTACGTTTTGTTTATTACGCGTTCATGCAAGCATCCCAGTTTCTTAATATGACATACATACACACAGTATACAGCCCATGCTTCGGGCATGCACTCCATTCAGGATTATGTGACTCGTCCCGAAATTCATGAAGATAATTTTCTCGGAAGAGATATAGTGCTATGAATCGTTGATATTATTCATTGATATCAACAGTTTATATTTTATCTACTTCTGGCATTGTCTTCCTTATTCAAAAGCCTACCTACATATGCAGAACAGCCGTTTTACAATTCCATATCCTTAAACCAAAACTGGGTCATCGTAAAACCAAAATCACAATCAAAATATTTCATTCCATTCTAACAAAGTATTATTTCGAACACTGTTATATAGGCCTACTAAAAATAATGAATAATGCCAAACTTCATATAGATTGTATACTTATAAAGAATATATTGTCATTTATAATACATCAAAGGTACAAATCATATTTACGTTTAATTTAAAAATATAAATAAACATATTGATCTCGTCAGCACAAAACAATATCAAAGGCAATTGTCTGCGGGTAAAAAATGAAGCTATACACCACTTTTTTGTTAGGTGAAAGCTTCAAGTGACAATTGACTAGGCGATTGTATATGCGTATCTACACTGTTGTTTACATGAACAGAGTGAGTAGATTGCTCCTGTTGAGAGACGAGGACTGCAGAATAGGATAAGATGTCTGAATCGATTGCGAGTGGTATATTTGATGGACATTCTACCTGGGGGAAATGTTACCCTATATATAAGCAAATATCGACTATAAAGGCCTTACCAATAACATGTGTCAGTTGTGCAAGTAAATATTCGTGGTTAGGCCATAGAGTAACATGGTAGGTTATAGGTATATATCACGTTGTACTGCGGATAGTCATATGTGTAGGATATGATCAAAAGATCTACGGTAGACAGTTTACCATTGACATCGATGGAATACATATTATTAAGGTTACTGCGATACCATGCAGATTACTTTATGAATATTCTAATAATATCAAATCTTCTAGGTTTAGTATATTTATTATACATGCATATTTGAATATTCGAACCGTACATTGTAAGAAAAATATATTCCTGTTGTGGAACTATTGGCCAAGAGTAATATGTGCTGGCCATACATTGAGGGTAAATTCTCTGTTTTGCGGGGTATTATTTACAGTGAATAACGCTTGATTTGTAGATCAGAACTTTACGGTATTCTCTATACCACACGAATACACACACACACACACACATATATATATATATATATATATATATATATATATATATATATATATATATCTATATATATATATATATATATATATATATATATATATATATATATATATATATATGCAAACGTGCGTGCACACATCTGCACACGTGCTCGCACACACGCATAAAAACCAACACACCATACAGATACCCCCTCTCGTTCTGTAACTCAATATATTTTGACATCAATTTATGTTTACTTTTCTATATATTGATATCATTTTGAATATATTTTTTGATATATGCACAAAGAATATGAGGCGGTGATACAAACTGTTTGACCCAACTTACTACTGATTTTATTACTAAATTGGACATTTGAAAGGATGTACCCTATCCTATAATCATAGGTATTGTTATGCAATATACATTGTGTGATAGGCTTCGATATGTGTAGAGTTATAAAGCACTATATCGGGAACGTATATCACCAAGTCCTATACTTAACTTATATAGAAACTATACATCATAGTGGCGGCTCGTCACATTGGTTTGTGACAACCACGTGTAATTGACGTACAACATGAGTCCCCAAAAACTATATTGACCCCCCCCCCCAATCATACATACAACCACCACTGCTTCGCACGCCACGCTGTAGTGAGAATATATCAATTTTAACTGTTTCTGTCAGTGACTGCTCATTAACAACATATACACCGTCAATAATGTACCGAGAACTTAATCTCCCTAATGATGTCAGAAAGGAAACATGTAGTAAGATTACCGGAACGCATTAATTAATAGGAAAGATCAACACAGTAATCGCATTGTTTATATTAGCAAACTTGATGTTCTAAAAAAAGCCTTCTTCACAACCAAAGTTCTCCTAAACTTTGAAATTAAGAGACGGGTGGAGACTGACATTTCAATCTATCAAATGTGGATTGATGGGGAATAGGGAGGTTTGAACTGTTTACAGTCAAAAATGTTCCGTTGACGCAATCAAGATAATGTTCTATCTGCCCACTGTAGATGATTTCGTCATAAGACCGATTATCCAGTAATTTGTGTTCAAATGTAACATAATTGGCTAAATAGTCATAATTACAGTCTCCAAATGGTCCCATGGGAGTTTCTGTCAGGTGAACATATAATTTGGGAGTTACACTCTAATATGTAATAATATCACGTGCCACATCTATAGCGATACGACAATATACTCTGAAATAAAACAATACAAAATTAATTGACACGAAGGAAATGTTCTCATTTGAAAGGCAGAAGCTAGAACCGTTTGTTAGGAACATGTGGTCAACTTTAACATAATTGGTCACCAAACGTTTTCACGATAAAACCTGGTTGGAGTTATTTGAAATATGATAAACTCCTGTTCACACCTAGCGATACCACAATAACACGAGACTGTTGGTAGAGTGTATTATTAGGCCAAATAAAAAAAAAAAACTAGTTTCTCGTCGGGACTTTTTCAAAAAAGGAAGGAGGAGGCCCTTTTTTTTTCTCAAGATGGTGGATCCAAGATGGCGGATCCAAGATGGCGAATTGTTCAATATATTGTTTTTTTCCAAGATGAACTAGACTGAAATATTTTGTAATGTCACTATTTGTGTTGCTAGGCCGTTTTGCACGTCTAAACAACAATTCTCAGTTGTTGAATTTGTAATAAACTTGTGACTTGGTGATATTTGCGATCGATCGTCAAAAAGGGAAGCGGGCGGGGACGAGAAACTAGTTTTTTATTTTATTTGGCCTTATCATTACATTGACTTGAATATTCACATGGGGCCATTATGGAGTAAATCAGGGCTTCGGACAAGAAAGATGTTTTCATACGAATAAACAGGATACGCCAAAAGATTTTCCTATTGAAATATATGAAATATTGCACAATAACTGTTCCAACTACATATAATATAATATAACCGGATACACTAAACTACTCCAACAAACGAACCGCCATATGTTATAGGCTACCCTTACATATGTAAATATAAACAAGGCAGCTACACCCAAACTACTCCAACAAACGAGCCGCCAAATGAAATAGGATACCCTTCTTACATATGTAAATATAAACGAGGCAGCTACACCAAAACTACTCCAACAAACGAACCGCCAAATGATATATGATATCCTTATATATGTAAATATAAACGAGGCAGCTACACCCAAGCTACTCCAACAAATGAGCTGCCAAATGATATAGGTTACCCTTACATAGGCCTATGTAAATATAAACGAGACAGCTACACCCATAACTAATCCAACAAACGAACCGCCATGTGTTATAGGCTACTCTTACATATGTAAATATAAACGAGCCGGGCAGCTTTCCTTGCTACTTCACGATGACGGTCAATTAGGGGTCGCATTGCACACTCTCCCCTGCCACCCACGTCACCCCATACTGCGTCCATTACGTACGACGATAGAGCCTGACCCGTCCACCCCACCCGATCATTCGTATATTATAACTATTCATGTATTACCCGGTTCATTGTTTCAGTATTGTTCACCGAAGGCAGATCCATTATACGTGTAAGCGACTAGACGCTCATGCATGTTATATTATACGTGTAAGCGACTAGACGCCCATGCATTTATCCATTATACGTGTAAGCGACTAGACGCTCATGCATTTATCCATTATACGTGTAAGCGACTAGACGCCCATGCATTTATCCATTATACGTGTAAGCGACTAGACGCCCATGCATTTATCCAGTATACGTGTACGCGACTAGACGCCCATGCATTTATCCATTATACGTGTAAGCGACTAGACGCCCATGCATTTTATATTGGTAAGTTTTATACGTTGTAGTTGACAAAAACCTTATTGCATATTATCGTATGATAACGTGCTGTGTATATTGGTCAGCTATCTCAAACTCTCCCCCTTCCCTTCCCTCCCTCTCTCTCGTCTGTGTGTCCTGTAATTTAACAATATATCGTTCTCAGAGTCACGAACTAACTCTCGGGAAGATGATGGTCGTATAGCTTCTAGTATTACTCTAGTCTGAATCAGGAAAGCGTAAAAACGACAACTTATTGAATTATAAGAAAATTTATTTTCCAATTGAAACGGAAGAAAAAAAAATGAAGCAATTTGAAGGATATAAGTCATTTATTCCCTTTACATTTTTTTAGAAAGCTACAATTATATACAGCCATCGCTTTTACTGATATGGAATTAAGTATTCTTCGAAAAGTCATAATGTTATTCAAATTTACGGCAATTTAACTCCTCTTCGGTGCATTTAGAACTCAGAATAGTACGTAAGGTATTATAGTTTCACTTTAAGGTGTAATTTCTCTCGTAAGTGAATTAATGAAGTTTTACCGTTGACGCAAATGTCGCTGTGCGTGTTCTGTTTTTTATTTTGCTCATATTATTGAAATATTGTAATCTATACAAACCATATGGACTACAATAAATACTCTATTTTACGGACTTGTATTTTTTCGGATGCTAGATTTTACGGATACGACGTACAAGCATTCATAACGGTATATAACGCATCGTATATTCTCTGCATCACTACAAGTTTTGGATCCGACCAGAACCGGATTTGGTCAGATCGTACATGAAATCTGGCCGTAACCGAACGGACCGGAATTTTCCACTGCAGAAGAGAAATCCAATTTGCTATGAAGAATGTGTACAAACAATGTAGGATATATGTGGTATATTGCAAGGTGACGTCATGTACGGTGGTCTATTGCATCATGATGTCACGTGTGGCGGTGTATTATAGCGTGATATCACGTGTGGTGGTGTATGGCATCGTGTGTTTACAAGTGTTTTTAAATCTTTCTAAGGCTTTCGATACTTTAGACCATGTATTCTTGCATTATGGATTCCGTGGAACCGCACCCACCTGGTTGAATCATTACCTGACCGATCGTAAACAATGTGTGTCTTTTGAAACTCTAAATCCCCTTTATCTGATATCATCACAGGCGCTTTTCATGGTTCAATCATTGTACACTGTTCTATATAAGTTATAGTAATGATCCCCTCGCTGTTCTACTAATGGTTTGTACCCGTTATACTGATGGTATCAATATTCTATATAGTGGTTCCGATCCAAATTTAATATCTTTAATTAATAATGATTTACTCAATGTGCATCGATTAGTTTACCTGTAATTAAATTCATCTTAATGCTAGTAAAACGGTTGCTATTATGTTTCATCATTAAGCAGAGGAGCATTCAATTAACAAACATATTGAGCATTGGTTTCGGGCGTCTACTTTCAGATCGCACGTCGATATGATTAATATCCTATGCAAAAACCTGCTTTCATTAATTAAGAATTATATGTGTTGCTCCTTATTTCAAATATTTCAAGTATTTTAAATTTATTTCTCCCAATCCAATGTAATACATATGTTTAGATTAGTTAATAGGAAAGGAAGAGGGGCCAGAAATAAGTTTTTGTAAACTTATTTACCCCCCTCCCCCCACCATCAAGGTCATTGTTCTTTAACTGCCAAACTGAAATATTTTGTATAGTATTTCTATCTGCCAAGCTGAAAAGTCAATGCTACAATATATTAAGGGCTTACTTCCCGAATATTTCAACTCCTGTTTTTCTACCTCGACCCATAACTACCCTAATAGGTGTGATCGCATTAATCCATATTTATGTAATATAGCAAGTACCCAGCATTTTATCAAATTCAGAGGTCCTATTCTGGAAATATATTCCTATATATATTAAATATAGCAATACTCTGCTCATTTAAGGCAACTTTAAAAATACCTACTAAGTATATACAGAGTAATGTTTTTCCTCTTTACTGTTTATTTTTCTTCGTATAGCTGTTATTTGTAAGATGACCATATTATATGCACTCATGTATATGCACATGTTTAATGTATGTTAATCATCTCACTCATGTATATGCACATGTTTAATGTATGTTAATCATCTCACTCATGTATATGCACATGTATAATGTATGTTAATCATCTTACTCATGTATATGCACATGTTTAATGTATGTTAATCATCTCACGCATGTATATGCACATGTTTAATGTATCTCAATGATTTACTTTAAATACATACTTGTGAGTATTAATATGGTTGAAATAAATATCTTGACTCAAAGACACAAAAATATAACATAGGTATAATCAACCGAACTGGATGTATCATGGTGTACCCAGAATTGTAAAATGGGTATGGGGTGGCTAATGATTGGGGGGGGGGTCATAAATGACTATCCCCGGAGTGGATGGCACAAACCGAAGGCACTATTTATTGCCTTAAGCAGTGCACTAATAGTGCATACATGGCCCAGTGGGGTCCAGTGAGCGAAACCCAGGAAACCCAGCAATTTTGGATATCATTGATGTATAAATTTGGCCATAAATAACTTTCATATTGAAACTGAATACAAAACAAAATATACTGCTTCCGCGACACTATTCGGGGTGGTCCATGGTCCAGCTAAATGACCCCTACTTAGATCCACGGGAAACCCACATAGAGAGATGGAGAAGTCCTTGTAAATGGTGGGAGGGGGGTGCTTATGTATAAAATGTATTATAATTTAATAGCATCTTGGCATGGATTCATAGCACCACTAAATAATCGCAGGTGAGATCCACTGAGGGAGCAAATCACTGGAAGCCCTGTAATTTGAGGAATGTTATATGTGTAAATTGTGCTGTCGTTTAGCATGTTAACATTACTATTAAACTGTAAAATGATATAAACAAAATATATCGTAATTCTTTACGGAGGGCGGATTGCTCCCTTCATTTGGGTGCAACGGGCGGGTGTACGCCACTGTGATCTATAGCTTTTCAAAAACATAACATTTTTTTTATGAAATATTGATTCGTATGTTTTGTAATTTATGGTAGATCACTGTTTCAATTAAATGGTAATGAAACAAAATCACGTCAAAATATTTTATTGTGTGATTTCAAATTCTGAGCAAACATAAAACCAATCTTAACAAATTGTCACGAGTGCTTGGAGTGTTTTCAAAGCAATCAGATATTGTATTGCCTGAAGAAATATTAACTGCCATAAGGTACATCAGGTAATATTTCCCCATGACATCTCAAAATCGACCCATTTCATCTATTTCAATTAATTAAATAAATTAAAGGGGCCAGATATAGCATCTTTCGACGAGGTCAGACTTTTCTATACGTAAAAGGAGGTAGCCTCGGCTCATTCCGTCATACGGTACGTTTGTACGTAAACTAATGTATCCTCATCATATGACGTCATGCTTCCTACATTAAAGCAGGCTGCATTTGACTACGTTATACGTTGTATCAGGTGGTGTTGTCCCATGACGTCATACGTATGTTCGTTAAAGAAGATACTCTCGTCCTTAGACGTCATGCTTCGTACGTTAAATAAGGCTGCATTGTCTTGTGATATCATAGCTTTATGCGTTAGAGGGGTAGCCTCGTCCAATGACGTCACATAATGACGTACATCTCTTATAAATTAAATATGAGAGGAAATGTACGATAATACTTTACATGACAACCTCTACATTCAACGAGACTAACCGATTAACTTTATTTTATACTTAAAATGAAAAACAAGAAAGTAAAATAACGCGAGTATTAGACGTTCAATGATCAATATTAGGAGAATAGTAATTTAAAAAGTAGTAGGTTTTAATTTCCCGTCACCGTTACAACGACATTCCCGCCTCACCCCTCCCCTTCCTGGTATAAATTATTTTCATGCAGTTTGGGTAAATTTGTAACGGTCCAATGTATAATGTTTAATAATGTAAATTAGTAACATATGTCTTATTATTTAGTATTTGCAAACAGTACATCCTAGACTAGAGTAAGTTAGCATTGGTAGTCTATATATTGTTTATACAAGCTTTGTTCATCATTGTTCAATGCTGTTCATACAATCTGCTGTTCATTCAAGCATTATTATATGATATTCATACAATATGATGTGCATACAAACATTGTTATACGACGTTCAAACAAGTATGTTTATCTGTGTTCATACAAATATTGTGATCTACTGTTAAAACAAACATTTTTATATATTGTTCATATAAGCATTGATATATGCTGTTCATATCGTTGTTATCTGCTGTTCAAACCAGCATTGTTATATGCTGTTCAAACCAGCATTGTTATTTGCTGTTCAAACAAGTATTGTTATCTATTGTTCAACAAGCATTTTCATATGTTGTTCATACAATCATTGTTATCTGCTGTTCATAAAACATTATTATGTACTGTTCACAGATGCATTGTTATCTACTTTTTATGCAACCATTGTTATATGCTGTAGGCTACATACGAACATTGTTACCCATTGTTCATACAGGTATTGTTGTCTGCTATTATATATGAGACTCGCGTAATGTTTACCATTCTGTGTATCATATAGTATATCGCACAATAGTATGTTTACTATCAGCAGCTATGTTGATCGTCCCCCCCCCTCTCTCCCACACAATGTAAATGTTCTCGAAAACAACGATGGTTCATCTAATAGCGTAGGATCCAGGTGGATTCGTAGACTCAACTTCAGTCAAAATATATATATATGCGGAGTAAAGATGAAAGAGTCAACTACGTACAAAGATCGAAGTACACCAGTATTGTGGGAAGCTTTCGGCTCTTTATTTCAGCCTTCTTCAGCCCTTATGATAAGCAAATATAAAACCGACAATATATACTACAGTTCAGAAAGAGATTAAAATATACAAGAATTTATACATTACAAAAGAAGTAAGTAGCAGTCTATCCCGCGTACCATTCAAAATGTTGCAAAGAATAAGAGGTCAAAAGGTGAAATGTGGCAAGTTAACCTACATACCAATCAATACAGGTCAAGAAAAAGATAAACATTCTTTAAAAAGTAAGAAAATAGTGATTCAATGTACCGTAAAAATAAAATGCTAAAAAGGATTGGAAGTCAAAAAGTAATATGGGCAAGTGAACTTTATGAATAAGATTCAAAAGGATTAAAAGACTAATGTAACCGAAAACAACACGTCACAGATTGAATTGAATTGAATTTATTTCCACGCAAAAACATAACAATCAGTATGCTATTAAACACAGGAGAGTGGAGGAGGACTGGTGAAGCAAAATGCTTTTACAAGCGTGAATACAGCAATGATACGAAAGGATAGAAGAGTACAAAGAAAAACAAATAACATGAACAAGAAATATAATAAGCCCATGTTGATATTGGTTGTAATGTAGATCTCAGACGAGCCTGTATGTTGGCAGGAGACAGCTCACAACCATACACTGTTGAAGATGCGATTATTGGTGTCAGGAATGTTATTTTGCTAGATATTTCAAGGGGTCAACTACTTGGTGGTGTCCCAATTTCCTGGTGGATACTAATAATATAGTTAGGGCATTTATAATGATATTGTACTACATTTGTCAATTTGTTTTACTATTTCCAATTATTTGGGGACCTGTCCAGAATATGAAATGGGGGAGAGGGGGACATGCCCCAAGCAGAACCACGTGGTTGTATCACTGACATCAAGTCTTTGTACTAGGAAAGTAATCCCTCCCTGTGGCATTTCTATGATTTTTCATTTGGGGCCAGTAGTGAACAGACTTGCGGATCCAACATTTTGGTGGGGTGTAGTGATGGCGCCGGGATTTATGGAGTGGGGGCAATAGTCCGACATGGGGTCAGAATATTTGGTCCGACGAGTCCACAATAGAACATTCTTACATTTTCGAAGCACATGTTGGTGATTTGCAAGGTGGTATCCCAATATGTTGTAATTACTTTTCCAACAAGTAATGTCCTTGATATGTTCGATAGCAGTGGTAGATGTACATATTATAACATTTACCGATATTCATCTTATGCCTAGGAGGAGAACAGTGGACGACAACGGCTAGCCTGTCCAATGCGGGGGACTGTGACCCCTGCCACCTGTTGCTACCAAAATAGGTTGTTGTATCACTGGCATCAAGTCTTTGTACTAGGAAAGTGACCCCTCCCTGTGGCATTTCTAGGATTTTTGGGCCAGGGTGACTAGACTTCAGGACCCAAAAGGTGCAGTGGTGGCACCATAATTTTTGCAGTGGGGAGATTCGTTCGGTCTGACGAGGCGGGGAAGAGTGGCCGACAGGGGGTACAGCCTTTCCAATTGAGGGAGAGGACCCCTGCCACCTGCTGGTGCCACCACTTGTATGGAGTCCACAAACTTTACCAAAAATAAGGTCACCAAAAATAAGTTGTGGTGGGGAAGAGATGTTTGTAGCACGTCAGACTGAACGTATTTGAAATAACATATGCATGAGTTACAACTGTAAACCATAATACCAGGGTAGAGTGGCACCAAACAACTTTTTGACTATTGCAATTGACAATTAAACGTGCTATAGGTCAAATCAACTTTTAGTGGGGAATAAATCAATACGGTCGACGTTGTAGTGAGGGGAGATTTCCCTGACAGTGGCACTATAATGTTTTGAGTGGGGGTCACAACATTAAAGCACATTTTGGTGCTTTTCAGGGTAGTATTACAATAAATTGTAAACAAAATTTCAACAAGCAGAAAGAAAAGTTTGGTCCAAGTAGGACAATTGAGGACCAGCCTGTTCGAAGGGGCTAGGTGTGCAAAATTCCCCAATCCCTGCCTTGATCCGCACTCATCTAGAACAGTCGTGGATATTTTGGTGGAGGATCGGGTTACGTTTAGGTCATGTTACACATATCATTGAACACACTGCGGTATAGTTATACCTGTGCATATGTATGCTTTACAATGTGAGACCAGAACTGTATATGGGGTGTACACTGCAATGTTGTAATTACTTCTAGTTGGGCTTATTGCAGATTTTTTGGGGGAGGGGATGGGGTTGAAGGATAGAATGACAGGTCTGTTACAGTGCCAAAAAATACCTCAGCCAACAGTTGGGGGAGGGGAGAGGTGACGCC
>WXZC020000482.1:0-11944 GCA_011317855.2 Paelopatides confundens
CGTTAAAGTATCAGCTACTACTGGGTGCTCAGCGTTAAAGTATCAGAGTGGGACCAATTGGGTGTCTGGATGTAAAATACCATCCGACGTGAAGTGTAAGTTACAAGCCACTTCGACTTAGCGTCATAACATAATTGAAACTATAACTATAACTAAATTGTCGCTATATATCATAACAAAATGTTAGTATTGAAACTGATGTCCAAAATACACAAATCCTTTCTATTTCATTCATTATTATATGCATAATAATATAATTCAGGCTTAAAAGTGCTGTACAAAATGTAAAAACTTAGTTATTCCATGCAAGGACAAGCACCAGTGACGTAATATTGATTCTTTGGGGACTTGTGTGATCATGGTTATGTTTGTGGGCATGGGAGGCTTTGAAAATATGGCGAACGCTTGCATGAAAATGCTCGTCGTGGGGTCAATGGACCACCCGCCCAAGGACCATTGAGTGGCATTTCATGGAGCGAGTCCACCAGAAGCCCTGCAATGTTGGGCATACCGTATACAATAATTTAGCATGTCAACATTGTTATAGAAACTGAAACTGAACAACATATACTGCTTATGCGAATGTGCTTGCCGTGCAGTCCACGGGTCTGCTCAATGTCCCCCGATGGGGTCCAGTGACGAAGCTGCAGAAGCCCTGCAATTGTGGGCACTTGTATAAAAATATGGCTATAGCATGTCTTCATTGCGATTAAACTGCTGACAATGGAACAACATATACCGCTGGTATGAAGCTGCTTCGCATGGTATCCAATGGAAAAGTCCCAATGATATCCGGATGGCGAATGCTCCGTAAAGCATTCGTAAGCTCTGCAATGTTGGGCATCATTTATGTAGTCATTAATATACTTTCATAATCTTGTCGGTCCTAAACGGGATGGAGTTGTATGACAGGAGGGGAGGTCGGGGTGTGGGATGGGGTGGACGGCGGTCTTCTGCACATGTATGATGTAAGATATTGTACAATATTAACATTCCAGATAAAATGACCCTAATTCAGACGGAAATAATACGTTTATCGTTAGTTTATTTCTTTGTTCAAAGTATGTTTGTTGATATTGGGGAATGTGTTCTTCAAATCCACGACTGTGATCCAGATTACACGACAATTGAATTCCTAACACCAAACCATTTCCAGGTGTACTTCTTAGACCAATGCATTTATTTCAATATGTTTGACAAATAATCAACATATAGGTAGACATTAAATTGTTGGCAATCTCGACCTATCCCAAACAATGTTGTTTTCAGGTTCAGTAATATTCTTACGGGTGGGACATCAGTTCATCATTAACAAACCGTGTTATAGATATCGACAGCGCGTGCACTTATAGCGTATAGCGGCATTGATATTGATTAGCCAACTGAGCCATTGTTGGTGCCGTTTATTTCCACATCATGGAAAGAATTAGTACTTTAATAATGTTTTAAAGCAGATGGGTGTTTTTTGTACATAAAGTTGTTCTTCGCACTCCAAAAAGTGCAATTATCGTTGGTATCTTGAACCACAACAGTTGTGACCTTCGTATGAATATGTTTCTTTCTCATACTAATACAATTTATACATTTTCTATAACTTGTACATAATTATCCAGTATAGAAATCCGTAAATTAATGATTGGTATGGTAGGTATGATTTGATTCGCATTGGATTGGTGTTTTAGTAATATCAAACTGAAGTTTAAAAACTTCTCTTGTTTAGGGTCCCGTGCTAAATTTTATAGAAGAGGGGCGGGATGGATTTTTCCGCCAACACTCTAGAGGGGCGGCGGGCGCGTAACAACACAATAATGATCGAACTATTTCATTCCGTGCTGTTTTGACATATGAAGCATATGAATAATTACATGCATCGCAATTAAGTTGTGGGAAATAATATTCATGGGAGAGATTAATGTTTAGAATATTTCAAAGCTGATGTGATGCTTAACATGTAATTAAAATCACGTACCTCGTTATATTGCCAGTGAAGTGTTATATCAATCCATATATACATCCGATATCCCTTTCCCGCACGTAGCCTAAGTGTTGTCGAGCGAAATTATACGCTATCATAGTATTAGGATTACATTCTTACATAACATGACGACGTACGTAACTGACGCCAACTCAAATTAGGAGAAGGCCGAACCAAACGTCGTGTCGAGTAGTACCCAAAACAAACAGTATGAACTATGTTGTGTTGGTTAGGACTGGTTTAAATCTGATTTGTTCTGGTTTGGCTCGATTCAGTCCAACCTTTTGTAGGCAGCAAGATTATGTAACCTATCAATGTATTTAGCAAGATAATGTTTTCACAAAAAGACCAAAGCACAACATTTTTCCGGTGTATTATTTTGTATTACTTTTATAGAAATGTTATTCTCGATACTTGATAGCTGGTGTTGTTTTATACTTTAGTTATAGTTATAGTTTTCAGTTTGTTTACGACACTAAGCTGCCACATATATACATGTGGGAAAGCCGAAGTGGCTTGTAACTTGCACATCTCGTCGGGTGGCATGTTACATCCAGACACCCAACTGGCCCACTCTGATACTTTGACGCTGAGCACCCAGCAGTACAGCAGTAGGTCCCTTTTTCCAGTTATGAACAAGACAACTGATTTGCATACGGTTGATGTCATAGAGTGTTAACATTTTTAGATTGTGAAATAGTGGAGGGGTGTGAGAATATCTCCCTTTGTTAAGTATAATACCAATATCCCTTTTTTGAAGTATAAACATGCGTTGAATAGTAGTAATGTGGGCATTGCTCCATACATTAGTACAGTAATATTAACAGGATAATATAATATAAATGTAAATTGAAATGAAAGAAGGCTTTGTGAGAATATTACGAAAATAATTTAAAATACCAACATCTTTGGCAACGTTAATACTAGTATCATTTATATGATCTTTCCAAGCAAAACAGTTTAATAACGTGACAGTTTCAAGAAAAATATGCAGCAAAGTTGTCTTCCTCTACCACACAAAATAGAGAGTCCTTATTTATTATGATCTTTAAAAAGAAAAGAAGTTGCACGAGAATTATCAAAATGAAACGCATTAGCAAATAATGTATGACAGTATTATAAAACTAAATACGAAGGCGTGATATAATAACACCAACCCTTTGAAAGCATCCGGCTGATAACTATGAAAACACGTCAACCAAAAAGTGTTGATACTTACAATGTCACTCATGAAGATGTGGTATCTAATGACTTAACCAGAGTTGTATGTTAATCCAGCCATACAATTGCCACTCATAATGCTCGGTCGGGTAACGAGATATGCAAAGTGTGGTATCGTTAATTGTGAGTCCTATATAAAAATCAAAAGTCAAACGTAAAGATCAAACATAGATGTGAGGGTCACATTCTTCGCTTTCCTTGATTCCATGTCTTTACTGCGACAAGAATATCCTTCATCAGATACGAGGCTTTTAACTTTCGACAGGGTAGCCTTTATCCGACACGCGGGACTTACATATTAAAACTTCCATTATCTTAAGCTATAGCTAGTACAAATTCTATCGTCAGATTTTTCAATAAATGTAATATTTGTTATCATTAATAGTGGCCGTAATTGTATAACAATTACTATTATCTCTTTTTAGTATTGTATTTTGATCTACATATGAACATGTGAACAAAACTATCTGTCAAAATACACATAACAAGTAAATTACACCAAAAATGCCACGACCCGCTCCGGAAACCGGGACATCAACCTAACGTTCGTTTAACCAAGCCATTGGGAAACTCAACATGCAAGACCTATTTGGCGTTCGTTGAACCATGCTATTGAAAACTTCAAATTATACAAAACACTACTTGGCTTTCGACATAAACAAGTCATTACGTAAACACAAAATAAAACACCCTACTTGGCGTTCGACATAACTAAGTCATTTGTAAAGTCCAAATACAACACAATAACAATATGGCACACATAAGAAAAACCACAAATAAATCAAATAACACAATCCTTGTGATAACTCGTAAGTAACACAATATCTAATAATGAATATGTTCACAATTAACTCTACTCAGACAGGGTACCCAAATAATTAATGTAAACCAGGCCAAGCAAGTCCATATTTTGGTCATACTCAATGTGTCATGATCCCTAGACGGTGCACACTAGGCTAGTTACTTCGAGAAGGCCCCATTCAAACCCGATGCAACATAAAATAATTGGTAAACACCATACAATAAATCCATGATCCTTCCTTCTAAATATTATTCCACAAAAGGTAACAGATATTCAAAATAGTTTACTGGGTTTCCATGTGTTCATATGGTAATTGAAACACATTCCAGTTGGTCCCAGTTGATCCCAGTTGAATCCCAACTAAATCACAGTCTATCCCTGTTACACCCCAGTTGACCCCAGTAACAACCAATATTGCACAGTTGGCCCCATTTACAACCCAATTGACCCCATTTACAACCCATTTACATTCCAGTTGAACCAAGTTACATCGTATGGGAATTGGAACAAAATTTCAACTGTGTTCAGTTGGAATTTCCACAAGGGTAGAACAAGACTCTCTTTTCTCATTCTCTAACTTTAACCCACATAATTCGTCACAGATTTACGGGGAAAATAAACTTAAAACAACGTATGTCACATGAAAAATAATGATGCGATACGTTTCACTCAAAACAACTAACCGTATAAACAAACACGAATCATTCTTTCAATCTCAATTTAAAACCAGTAGGCATATACCATAACAACACGTGTATAGCCTAAGGTTTGGCACTTTACACACTAAAACTTCAAAAACCTAGCCACGCATCGGCCAACAACAAGAAAGTAAAACCTCGGATTACGATAATAATTTAGTGAATACAAATTAGGATTATGGATTTATTCTTTTACAATTAAATTAACGTTATATCTTACTTTTAAACCGGTTTCGCTCGCGTAAGTCTCGAGGTCGCTCGCGACGCGATACACAAAAACTGCATCCGATATACCGTTAAACTAAACAAAGCCTATACATCGGATGTCTCCGTTGAGTAGTACATATGACAGCCACAGACAGCATCATATCAGAATACCATTTAAAACATGGGAGTTCCAAATTACTCCCTACTTCAGACATCAATGTCTCAGGGCCACCAGAAAGAGCAAAACATCATTGTTACTTTATTTGGCAATTTACAACCCAAATGAGAACATATTATAAAGGGGATAACGAGTATAAAATGCATAGAGTAGGCATATATATCCGGAGCATCCAATATACATCTCATCCTGACAAAGGATGATGGAAAACTAAACTACCCACGCCGATATAACAATAAGTAGCAAACGCACATGGTCAGACCTACAGGCACGCACATTGCAACCCAGCATGATATACGACGCCAAAATGTAAAATCACTACAGTAATACAGCGGTTTAGGCTTTTGTACTATCCTAGTTCTACGTAGGTTGATGTTTAAGTATGTCCAAGTGTCAGACCACATTTTCTTCGAATTCATTACCACTGTCGACTGTATTTCTGGTGGACTTTTCCGCGATAACGTTGACTCACATTTACGTGTTAACTTCTAGTTCTAGACTGTGCTAGCCGCGTAACAACGAGAATCGTCCAGTTTTGCAAATGTGACTTTCGAATTAATTCAATGACTTTATTGAGCCACTCAATATTTGGCTACTTCCTCAATATAGATTAAATAATTACTTACCTTTCACGCTGTCAAATTACTGGAAGATTGATTACTTGTAAGAGCCAACATATGTCGTTTAGCATTTGCTTATTCAGTCCATAATGAGGGGAGGTATGATGTGGTAAAACGCTACGCGCATTTCCGATCGCAGAGCGATCATGTGGGAAGAGCCAAAGGGAGAGCGTGTAGGAACATTTTCTACTGAGGAACTGTAAAAGAAGCAAAATCTGACCGCTTGCTTTGAAGAAACGATATAAGAACAGAGAGGTGACAATTGTAAAATTGATCACAATATTGGGGAAGAGGAGAAAAGAACCGTTTTTTTAGCCCGCGAAAAGCCCCAGAAAAATTGTCAGATTTGTATTAATAGGATATACTGATATGTGACTACTTCATTTATTAACTTTTAAAAGAGGTCCAAGTAATAATACTTAGTAATGTATGGCTGGGGCATAAGATAAAATCCCCCCTCCCACTACCGCTCAAAATATCGAGATTGCCGCCTTAGCATATTTTACTCTTGTCCACAGATATCTAACATCTGCGTCCAATTAGAAGGGAGTCCTTTTGAAATTATTGTTTTAACATGCACGGTAGGCAAATGATTGGCTTTGGAATTAATAAGACTAAACTCAAAAAAGGCATGTTAACATTGACAAGATCATTTCACTATTGCAGCTATTTATCTACACTATTGGCAGAACATTGAAAAGGTGTCCAGGTACACGTGTGAGGATGCGTAATATTTGGTAAGCAAAGCTAATGTTTCATTGTTTTATTTATTAATTCTTTACAATACGTGGCTCTTGTTGTTTCCACCTAGTCTCGTGTATTACATGACACACTCGCTACTTTGTTAACCTGACGATAATACACTTTCGCATGGTTCATTAAAATAACAAAGCTTAAAGAGGAAATATGGTTTTGTTATAATTATTCCCTTACCGATACTAATTAGTAAATTTCACATGTCCCTTGCTTTCAGCATTTACAGATAGTTCCCAATAACATATACACAATGAGGTACATTTCTCTCCCCCAGGAAGAATGGCCTCTCACAAAAAACATCGGAAAAGTAAAAATAACAAACAGTGATCCACAGATGTGTTTAGAAACATTGCTGTTGGATTCAAAGATTCAAAAATGTTTCTCGAACGCATTCACCAATTCCTGTTTTGACTTCTCATTGGTTAATATTCATGAGATTGCTGGTGCAGTCACATTATTTAATCGAAAGAGAAATGTGTGTAAATATATATGTTGACACGGTGGGTAATTGTTTTTATTTTCGTTGGCCCAATTATTTACGATGGTTCAGAAATTGTGGAAGGAATTAATTCATTCTGAAAATGTGGTTTAAACACAACATGTCAGTGCTGGAACAGAGTATTTTAAAAATTATAATGAAGCTTATATTGTCCCGTTAACGTGCCGTAAAAAGGTAACTTGCTGTCTTTAACCGAAAGGAATGGTATTCCACATAACATCCCTCTTCTTGTCGTACTTCCCGATCTAGCAGTTATATATTTCTTATTGAATCTGCAACTGATTGATTGCGTTAGTTTTCCTTTGTTTCGACGTATACAATAATCTCGCAGCATGTCGTCCAGTACATGTAGTTTGTCAAAGAGATCTTGAAATTATTTCTTCTACCGATTTCAGATGATAACCCTCCCGTGCTGATTTGTCTCGGGAATTATCTGGAACAAATCATATGTGAGCGGTTAAGCCAAATTAATTGAATGTATATGCTGATAAAAATATGTGATTACTTTGTTTGATATCGGAAACTTTGTCATGAAATATTAACGCAAGCAATATTATCACTAACCTATATTATCGAATCATTTTAAATAATACGTATTCCAACGAACAGTTGTTAGTCTATGGATTTACCCTCTCACGTCCTTTATATCACTCATTAATACAAAAATAATTTAACTGATGTGTATCTGACTGTTATGATAAAAACAATGTCCAATTTGGCGTCCCTTATTACCTATCTATTTTTGGAATAGTGTGAAATGTGCTAGGCGCTGGATTTTAGTTGATGTCTAGACAGGATTGTCTAGAAACGGTACGATCTTGCTGAAACCTCCTACCAAATAGATTTTGTATATAAAAGGCTGTGGATTATTATGGAGAAGACACTCGAAAGCCATAATCTCTTTATTTTATTGTTGTCTGATTGCTCATCATATTTGCTTATATTACTACAGTTTGCTGGACACCAATTATATACTGATTCGCTATTACTATGGTCTACAACCGGTACCTGTATCGAGGACTATACTATTGATAACGAATTCTAACCTGTGTATGTGTGTGTGTGTGTGGAACAGAATGTAGAGCATATAATATATAGGGCCTAATATAATTGCTACGAGAAGAATCAAAGTTATTCCGTGCTGGATCTCAGCGTTCGTCATTTTCCGGAATCGACATCATTCGCAAGACCTACGTTACAGTCAAGAATCCAAGAAGATGTGTGCGTCCTCCGCTCTGACTGGCAGCAACATTGCTTCCATTCGGTTTGAAAAGTATGTATTCATTGTTCAAAACAATTTTAAAATATTTTAAATCTAAATTGAAGCTCTACTTTCATTATTCTGTGTACTGGTACTTGAGCACATTATTTACATTTCTTTTCCGATTACTCATTTCGTAACACTGACCCATAATTTTTTAATTTCTTAGCATTGTGATGATATTTCGCACTATAATCAAGTATTTCATTGGATCAAGCACACTATAAGTAGCTAAATACAGTGATGGCAGTGAAATATAGTGTTGTATCAGTGTTATGTTGCAGACCTAGACGAGTTTCAATAAAATGTGTAAAATATGATATGCAATAATCTCAACGACGTTTTGCTTATTCTTGATAAAAATTGTGTAATTACTTCGCGTCGTAAAATAATTGCTCATGCACACACGTCTAATATTTATATTATAGTTTATGAAAGAAATTTCTTCATCTCGACATTGCAACACTATATAGTAGAAGTAATGTATTATTTATTTATAATAAATATACAACTTCTATTGAGTTTGTAACAGAATTAAATTTTGTAAATTTCAAAAATCATATTAAATAATGTTAAGTTGATGGAGCGACAAAAACGTTCTAGTCATGTGAATATATTTTTAGGCTTGTCATGGTGTCTATATCGACCAGACGTTTAGCCGAGCTACTAAACAATTTAATCAGGCAAATATGGACTAAAGAAAGTAGTCTAGTGACCAATTTTCTAAAATACTTCAATATACCATTTTCTTAAACAAATGAATATGGGGAGTATAATGCATTGTCCAAATAGAGTTAGAATGATGAGAACAAATAATAGTTCTGTGTTAATGCAAACATGAAGTTAGTATAATGTGCTACATGTATGGATTATATAAATTCATATGTGTGAAGTAATATATGTCAGGAAAGTTAAGAGGGCACCTAGCACAAAACAGATTACTGTAATTAATATAATAAATGTTCCAACTGAGAAGATGATGCATAACAAATGTATTAACTGAATTGACCCCAATATACAATTGGAAAATGAAAGACTTGTGTCAACTTTTATGTCAACCTGCAGTAAGGCGTTATACTCTTAATATCAATATCATATGAGAGCCATCAACTACAAACTTGTTTTTTCTGGAACTAATCTCTTGTGTACTACTAATATAGTATAATATATGATTTGGTTTTGTTACTGTGAGCATTGATTTTGTTCTGGCATGATAGAAAAAAGGATTCGATGAAAGTGCAGAAGGTATCACAAAATAGACAAACAAATAACATTTATATCACCTGTTAAGGTTATCTGTAATACTGATTTAATCCTGGTGGGTGCTTTTTGGTAGAGATATTAGAAAAAATGTATTTTATTTAACAAATTAAAAAATATATTAACATAAACAAATTGACAGGCCATGGGTCACAAACCCCAGTGACCTATGGCCTCCAATGTTCATTATTCTTGTTGTCGCCATTTTTAATTTACCCAAAAAATGACCAGCCTTCGGAATTACGAAAATATTGCTTATATAAGTATAGTTAGCGCTGTGAATGTAACGGCTACTTGATTCTAAATTCCTGCTTCTGTACATGTACTACAGAGATAAACACAATATGGAAGGTTATTAATCAACATCCAGGATATACAGTAGTGCATATATGGTTCCCTTGATGTGTATATTGAAGCAATTATGTTTTGGGAGACAACAAACAACACTTTGTAAGCATCCAGGTAGTCACTGGCGACCACATCCTGGATAGACCACTGCAGGGTAAAACAATAATATACAGTTAGCAATGGCCAATGGTCCAATACAAATGTTGATAAAATAATAATACTGTCCAACTTGCCCCTCAGCTGCATCATTTTCGCTATAAACACATCTAATTCAACGTCCAGGATAGACCAGGATAAAACACTAATAATCGGCAGCTAAACTTCTTGGGGTTGCAAATGTTTATGAAATCATAAGATCGTCCACTATGCATTGGTATATATCCTTAGCTAATTTATAGCTAATTCTGAATCGTCCTGTAAACAAAAAAAATACATTTTACGTACCAATTGAGATATTATATCTAGGCATGAATATCCTGGAAACCTGAATAGATTATAAAAACGTTCAAATTGTTAATTTTTGTTGGACTATGTCATATCAACTCTAAAATTTTGCCTAAAGTCATCGTTTAATTGCAGATTAAAAGTACAACACAACTGGTATACACATTTAAGGATTTATCATCAGGAACCGAGGAGTTAATGATAACAGGTGGTTACCATATACTTGAAAAAAAACGGCACCGTGCTGTAAATGTCATCGCGAGTGATCGCGTTAAGCTGTTCTGCGTGAGGTCCAGTGGCCCGCAAAATGGATCAGGAAGCCCTGCAATTTTTAATATGTTATATGTATAAATTTTGCTATAATTTAGCATGAAAATATTGCTATTAAAAGTGTGCAAGGATGCTCGACTTGGGCACAGGGGTCCACTAAGTGTTCCTTGGTTGGGTCCGGTTGCGAAGTCCTGGTATGGATCCAGGGGACAAAGCCACCCCCGAAACGGACCAATCTCCAATTTTGGCGAACCTTATATTGCTTTATTTACACAAATCATTACCAATTGACCGGCTCATGTGCGTATATACACAGCACACATTTACGTACTCTACTGATCACACTCTGAAGTCAACGAGTCTTGTATTAAATGCTAGTTTATCAGACATGAATTTCCCCTTTACTACTTAGAATGTATACGTTTACGTAGATGAAACCCATATCTAATCCAATCCACCAGTTACTTAAATATTCGTAATAGTTGTCCATAGGGACCGAGAGAAAAACATCCGTGATTTTAGGCAGTACTATTCCTATGGTGATACAAGTCTGGTATTTTCAGCTGTCAATCTAACAATGGTACATGCCGTTTAACCTATATGAATTAAAATAAAATACAAGATGAATATCCATTTTATAACAATGAATGAAAATTTATAACTTATTACAAACTTCTGCATATAGGGACCGGCCCCTTTTCCAAAAAAGACAACATATTGATTATTTAACGAAAAGACACTGACAAGAATAATTCATGAGCTATTTGGAACCTACCACTGTTTTATAACGGCGGCAAAGCACAACATATGCTGTATCAAGTTCTATTATATTTATGAAGTGTAGTTAGTAATATAAAATAATATAGTATATTGTCGAAGATTTTAACCAGAAACATATAGGCCTACATATTAATAGAAGATTTTAAAATGCTTTTCACGTGACGTTCGTTATTTTTCGTAACCATTTTGATTTGTAATTGCATCACCCAATCAGTTCATTTAGTCGGAGTGACACTGCAATCTTAAATCGGACTCTTATATGCTCTTATTTAGATAAATATAACCTTTATTTCGAACACTGCATTTTAATTCCACCCCTGCTTTTTCACTGTGTTTCTTACGGCTTCTTTTTCTTCTTTTGTGGTAAATGGAGATGATAGTCATGGTGTCTTTTAGAGCTCTTGCGTTGCGACCGACGTTGCCGCGAACCAGTCATATAGTTTGTAGTGTATAGTTTCATTTATTTTACGACGCTAAGCTGCCACATATACATGTATGAAGCCGAAGTGGATTGTAACTTAAACTTTACGTCGAGTAGCATTTTACATCCAGACACCCAACTGGCCCCACTCTGATACTTTAACGCTGAGCACCCATCAGTACAGCAGTATGTCCCTTTTTAAAG
>WXZC020000483.1:0-11943 GCA_011317855.2 Paelopatides confundens
TATTTGGAAGCAGAATTTTATTCTCATTCCAATAATATATATATTGCTATTGACAAAAACATCTCCATTCTGAGTTATAAAATCTTTAATAGAAAGTTGCTATTTTGCTCAACATGCCCGTGCAGTAAAGGGTTAATATAAACTGGAGTGAAAATTAAAAGAGGAATATCTGGTGGGACATGGGTAGAAATTAGTATATGCTGTACAGTATATTGTACTACAATAACAACATATCATCTTTTACCTGTTTAATTTTAGAATCAAATTTTTTCTAAGACTTTACTGAACCCTTGACATTTTTTTTTTCTGTCAAGATTAGTTGCCCTTTCACCCTGATCTTCTACACACTTAAACTCTCCTTAAAACAACATTCTCTCTTCAGGTACTCAAATTTCCCCACATTTTTATTAAACCTCTTGTGATACCATGTTCACCAAATATCCTTTCCTCATAATGTATGTGTCTGTTTAGCTGTTTCCATCCCAACAGTTTGTTTAAAGGTCTTAATGTCAAGAGTCAATGCCCCATCTTCTCCAAATAGACAGTTTTGCATGATTTCATCTTTCAGAGCTGCTGAAAACTAATATATCTTTTTAATTTAATCCTACAAAGGTTTGGGTCTACAGTTATACCTCTCTGCCAAAGCTGGCAGTGCTGAACTGAAATGTGCTTTGAATTTGTCATTTTATTGGTTCCGATGCTATCAGCATCCGGAACCTATACAGTTCTGATGGCGTGCGTGTATGTGTGTGCATGCGTTTGCGAGTAAATCTCCCTCACTCAGGAATATGTTTATTTAAGTGCCTATCCTACTTTAGATTCAGGAGTTGTTAGTTAGTAAAGAAAATGCAATTTCTTTTCACTAATGAATGTATTGCCTTGCACATGGTTTGAGGACTTTAACAAAAGAAATCCAAGTCCTTAGAAGAATCACCAAGTCCTCAAAAGGAATCTATTGTTGATGTTATTATTAAGATTAGGGTTAGAGTGGATTGAACAAAAGAAATAACAGGAGACATCTTCATACCTGAGAATAAGACACTCAACCATCACAGAAGACTATTTCTGGTGCCCATGCAGTTCAGGCTTTAAAATGGTATCTCTTACGCCTTGACGCTTTCTGCCAGGGTGGCATGACATTAGGGGTCTTGCTGCTTATACATCACTTTTCACAGGCGTCCCTGTCCAGGACACCTTAAAAGCGGCCTACTGGCAGACTTCTACAACTGTTGTAGCCTGTTACCTTTCAGTCACACTTGCTACAGAATCGGCTTTCGGACACACAATGTTGAGAGGTCCAATGAGCTACTCGTTAGCGCGTACATAGGTATATATCTCTGATTGCTTATTCAGTCTAAGCTCCTTTACTCTGTGATTTACCTCCCCCCCCCCCTCCCTTCAGAGGCCTCCATCCTACATATATATCCTCTCAAGCTATAGTATTTGCTTTATACTCATACTTTTACGTATAACCTTCACTATATGCATACTTCGCTAACTCAAAATTCATTAATGTTCATTATTACCAATTAACCATTATGTTCATTTCTGCCCATGTGCAGTAGTACCTCGGCCTGAGTTCACACTCTGTGAACCAGCCTGGGGACTGTAGCCCACGAGCGAGTTCCTCGCTTGGGCCTATTCATTAAAATCACTTTAGGCACTTTCCAAGGGGATAGAATTTTGACAAGGAGGATATTAGGGGGTGCTATGCAGGTATTGCATGGTGCCCTTCTAGGGTTACTGTTGAAAGAATTGCTAAGATCTAACCTAATAGATCAGAGGTGCAGATGTTGTTGAGAGAGGGAAGTAAGTTCGTTCATACATATCTAAACCAGTAAGTTTTCTATAGGATGTTTTCTACTGGACATATTTGTTTGTGCATGAAGAACTAGCTAGTGTTTCAACCTTTCATGGGTGGTTAAAGTGTGATTTAGCCTGGACTGCTCTTCTCTGTCAATAAATGTAGTAGCCATTATTATGGTCTCACCTTAGTCCTGATTTTAATGATTCACCTTTCCTGATTTTGCTGCCGATCCCCCACCCTTCCCCGGGGGCCTTTCCCTCTCTGGCTATTCTACTATAGTATTTATAGAATGATAATAGTTCAATATAAAACATGTTTTTGTATAGCTGCATTGCTTCTCGCTGCAATTTCTAAACAATTAATATTATTTTACTGTACAAGCTTTTAAGCTAATTTTAGTTTTAAAGAATCTGGATTAGGCTGGGATATTTTGGACTGGGACAGGGACTTTTAGAAAAAATCAGGGACATTTTTTGGGGACATTTAATCAGGGAAGACACATTGGGACCGGGAAATGTCCCTGAGAATCTGGGATATCTAGTCTCTCTAACAGATTTAAGTCTGATTTTCCCATAATTCACAGGGTTAGACGTTCAATGATCTGGTAAGATTTAGCAAAATTTTTACGCCTTGGATGCCCTTCCTGACAGGCAACCCTCATAACAAGGGGGGGGGGGGTGGTTATGTCCAGACATCAACTGGCCCCACTCTGATACTTTTAATGCTGAGCACCAAGCAGTACAGAAGTAAGTCCCTTTTTTTAAGTAAATTGGCAATGACTCTGCCAGGAATCGAACTCCCAACCTCCCTGCTGCACCAAAAAAAAAGGGAATAATTTGGTTTGTTTTAAATTTGTTGGAACCCCATACCATGCAGGTACCTCGGGTTTCCCCGCATAGCTTCCTTAAAAATCAAGCCCAGTTACTTGTCATATTGTTTTTAGTCCCAAATGCTAGCATTTTATATTCTTAGTGTGATAGAATTTAGTTGACGTGGCCTCAAATTTTTCACATTAAAATAATAGGCCTACTATGTTACAAAATGCTCTTTCCTCCTCCTGCAGATAATCCAGTAATTGTGTCTTTGTATATTGATCCTTTCCTCCTCCTGCAGATAATCCAGTAATTGTGTCTTTGTATATTGATCCTTTCCTCCTCCTCCAGATAATCCAGTAATTGTGTCTTTGTATATTGATCCTTTCCTCCTGCAGATAATCCAGTAATTGTGTCTTTGTATATTGATCCTTTCCTCCTCCAGATTATCCAGTAATTGTGTCTTTGTATATTGATCCTTTCCTCCTCCAGATAATCCAGTAATTGTGTCTTTGTATATTGATCCTTTCCTCCTCCAGATAATCCAGTAATTGTGTCTTTGCATATTGATCCTGAAAATGTGGCCTTGGTGGAGACTCAGGAGGACTTAAAGGTCTACGCAAAGGTGGGAGTAACGTGTCCTACTTTGAACGGCTTTCAAGAAGAGAAAGATGTTCTCATCAGCTATAATGAAGGCTTTGTCTTTATTCAGACAGATAAACCAATTTACACACCAGACCAGAGAGGTATTGTTTGATATTATTACCTTTTTTACCATGTATTTTAATTTGTAAACAAGTTTAAATTTTACATAATTGTTGTCGCAACACTGCACATAAAACAAATTTTGTGTATATTAATTTTGTGTATATTAATTTTGTGTATATTAATTTTGTGTATATTAATTTTGTGTATATCAACTGTGCATGCTCCAATGTTCAATCAGTTTAAGGGTGCATAGTTTCCAATTGATCAAATTTTTTTTTCTTACTTTCACACAGTTACAGTAAAACTTTAGTTACCTGAACCCACAATCATTTTAAACCCTGTTTATCCAAATTGGCCATGTAACAGTCCATCTTTAACATACATGTGCAGTTTTTGGTATCTTTTAACAATTTTCAGTAGTCTAGAATACGATATACCTTTACATATAAAACATTTTACTTCTGCTTAAGACAAACATTGCTTTGCAAACAGTCTTTCCTTTGTACTCACACTTAAAAAAGAATAAACCACCACCATACTACTAAGCCCCTTATAGAGAGCATGGCTTTACTCCTAGAGAAACAAATCAGTTTTCATGCAAAAACCGATCTGAGATGCTACAGTCAGTAACTGTGCCCTAGGTCTATTAGGCCACGCTATGTTCCCTAGGTTACAGAAAACAAAATAGTGGGATTTAGTAAAGACCGCATAATATGTAAGTTTTTAAACACCATAATTAACACTACAATGCAATATATCTGGCAGCATTCAGTATATTAGCCTCATCATATCATCATCATGTACAGGGCACAGGGTTTCTTTCATTGTACTTTAATGTAATGTACTTAAACATTTTGGATCGTGTATTTAGTGGAAATTCCACGCTTACCAATGGCCCCCATGCGTCCAGAGCTCTCCTTATCCGTATTGCTACATTTGAAAACCCGTCAAACTCTGGCTCCGGCAGGGTTTTTAAGTTTGTTGACTCATTCGTGCGTCATGAACTCCATAGACCAGGCATACCTCGCAAGGTCACACACTTGATGCTCATGTAATCAACAAACATTGTGCATTGAAGCATGATAAGTAACTTAACACTTTACAACTGACACTGTCTGTAGCTTGTCTGAGGGATTATGTCTAGCTGGTGGACCTTGGCAATTAAATTCAGGGCCACTCTGGTTGTAGAAGGGTCAAATGGTTGTTTGCCGAAGAGATTATATGGAGATAACTGGTCTCCCAGTGAGCTAAAATGCAGCACTTTGGCTAATGAATGATCTGGCGACATGCCGTTTATCAACATTTTTAGATTATCCCGTACCATGCAGTTTGGTACAGGGTTTTATTGTACTTTATTATTTACAGTATGCTCTACTAGTTTAAAAACAAAATGTTTTCATCTTTTCTCAGTAAGCATACGTCTCATTGTTTTGGATCAGTATTTGCGGCCTTCAACCGAACCAGTAAGTACTTTATTTATGCCATTCTGTTTGTTCCCCTTAAACACTTTGAATTAATATTTAAATCTGAGAACTTAATTTATTTATTAAGTTTAACTTTATTTATTAATATCTGAGGCATAAAAATCTGCTGATTATGAAAAGGATTTAAGAGTTGCCATATGTTGCCATAAATTGACATTGAAAAAAAAAATGCTTGTTGCATAAATTGCAATGTAACCTCTCTCCCTATCAAAATACACTGTGTTTGTTGCAGTGGTGTGCACAAAGAAAGAGTGAGATAGATAGAGAGGGGGAGGGGGGGGGGGGGGGTATGGGCTCCTCATTTCTGTCATCAGAGGGAATTTCAATCAGTCTGGGGATTTTCAAAGAAATAAACTGAAAATGAGGGTGTTAAAACAACAATTTGGACTTAACCTGAATCAGTGAAGTGAATTCATAGTTAAAATCATTATGCTATGCTATGCTAGTATTTTTAATTTACATCGCCTTTCTATACTTACCCTGGTCAGCATCTAATTTCCATGATTCCATCTAATCTAGCTCATTTTGGAGTTCATTTAGCAATAAAAGTGTGGTCAGGGGTCACAGCGATATCTGTGACCTGCTCAGTGCTGACACTCAATTAAGAATCTCTACTCCGTTGTTACGGATCTGGAATCTATGCTAGTCTTATTAAAACAGTGGAAAAAACCCAAGTTCTCCAAAACTTACTGGTTTGGGTATTTACAAGCTTCTGTACTTACACTTGACAACATTCCCGCCACCCACCTCACTGGGGTGAGTAGAACGCAGTTATATATTAGGCTTCATTATCGGGGTGGGTCTGGGCTACCTCCCTTTATAAGCTCTGCGAGGATTGGACATTATGCTTATTTGCCACTACACTTATTAAACAGGTTCTCCCGCTAGGACTCTCATGAGAACCTGGCAGGGTCCAGTGCTAGAGAATCCTCTCGTAGCTAGGTAATGGGTAAGTATAGAAGCGATGTAAATACCCAAATCAGTTAGTTTTGGCCAATTTCTTGATACAGCTTGCTCTTTCCTTAGCAGAGTTCTTATTATTATTATTAGAAGAAGAACAGTTCAATGGTCTATTGAGTTTTAATCATATTTCTTTGGCGCAATTTTTCATTTCAGGTGCGGTTGGACGTTCTTACGCCACAAGGTGTAATTGTTCATAGATCAGCAGATGTTCGTGCAAGGAATGGCTTCAAGACTCGTGTCTTCTCATTCCCACACGAGCCATTGTTTGGCAATTGGAGCATTGTCGCGTACTATGGAAAAGAGGTAAGCATCCTGCAGCACTTGACGTTTGCCCAATTGCCCTGGGCATGCATGGGTCTCTGTTGGGGCAAGTCAGTTTTGACTTCAACTTTTGTGATTAGGCAACATCAGTTTTATGAATGAGACTTTAGCTAGGGATGCAAAGTCTTCTAACTTCTTGCGTCCTGTAGATGGAAGTCTCTAAGTTAAGCCCAAAATATACAAAACATTTTTCATTCAAAATAACTAATCATCATCAAGTTGTACATGTGTTTGATTTGTTTAATAACTTATGTCTGATAATTTATGAATTATCAGCCAAGTAATATCACTAATATCTTTGAAATCCAAACTTTATGCTTAAAATAGCCCCTGTAGAGAGATATATTAGAATACTTTTCTTCTTAAATAGTCTGCACATATTTTCCCGATGATTTGATTGACCCTTTAGGTGTCTGCAAACATTCCAGACCTGGCCGAAATTTGCCTTTGAGTATTAAACGTTACTTTTATGGTATAGAGGAAGTGATGTAGCTTGATATCTGAAAATCTTTGTACAAATTCTGATCAAAATGACTAGAAAACATCTAGAAACTGATTCTCAAAATGAGCATATTATGCTAAATATAACCGATCCTATGCAGAAAAGGCTCCAACTATATCCATTCATAAGTCTTTTGATTATCCTTGTTGATATCTAAATCAAAAGTGAAATATTTCCCTCAATTTTCCAAGTTACATAAAAATTACCATCCTATCGTTATTTGACAACTATAAACCTAGCCACATTTGACAGCAAAATGCTTGTCAGTTGTTTAAAAAGGTTATTTCCCAAAATTAAAATATAGGCCTAATCATGATATGGAGGACTTGATTCTGTTTAATGTTTTGCACTTTCAAAGACTTTTTTATGTCATTAATTGATAGCTTTCACATAAAATTTAATTGAATGGTTCCAGTTTAGTCGTGATTTCGCTCTCTGAATGGTAATCTTACAGTAGCGCAGCCTGGAATTTTCCACGTATTTATGAATAGTTTTTTTTGTGTATTAAAGCTGGGAAAAACAGTGGTAATTTTTTGTTTTGATTATGGTATAAATGCCTTCTTTAGCAATACACTAAACTTGACCATTATTTTGTTTTCACAGCTCAAATCAAACCGATCCATTCAGTTTGAAGTGAAAGAATATGGTGAGTATTTTGCCATGTGTTTCCAATATTTTGTTTTATTTATGCAGGTGTTTTATTATTATTTAATATGTTCATTGCATTAGGTTATCAGTCGATCATGAGTCCAGAGATCTCCTTATCGTAATGCTGCATCTGAAAACCCGTCAAACTCTGGCTTTGGCGGGTTTTTTAAGTCTGTTGACTCGATCCATGTGTCATCAACTACATTGCATCTTCTGTGTATTCAAACACCCTTTGCGTACCTCACCAGGTTACATAATTGATGCTCATGTAATCAACACCACCAAGCCTCATGTTTGTGAAAGGGACAACAAGGACAAATGGTTGTTTGTAGAAGGGATTATATGGAGATAACTGGGTCTCTTGGTGAACAAAAAAATGAAGCATTAAGCTATTGAAGGATCTGGCAACATGACGTAGGTTACTAGCTTTTGTGTGGTGCACTTGTTCAGTTAGGAGTTTTGAATATAATTTTTATACTGCAACTGATCAACCCATCCTACTACTGACCGTAAGCTCCATGATCGAACATTTCGGGAACGGGTCCTTTAGAAAAACGAAGCTATCTTGTCTTCAAAGATCTCCTACACTAATTCGTAAAACAAACAAAGTTTAACATTTATACCATAAATTGTACAGTCTAACTGCTATTAAAAATCCACAACCCCTCGGGATAACAATAGGAATATGTGTCTATTCACAGTGACAAGGTCAAATTTTACGACAGTTTCAGGACAGTGATTTTTAATGGCCTGCTGTCAGGAAAGGTGTTCCGCCAATTTTGATGAAATCGACGGTCAAAACCATCTGAGAAGTCAAAGGAACCGATCGCGATATGGATCAGTATTATCAATGACTGACACTCGGAAAGCTTTTATCAACTGTTTTAAAATGTAGGGGAAGCCCTGGGTTTGAGAATGAGGGGAGGTGGGACAGGGGCTGGCTAACTACTCAATTTGGCCTGGTCTACTATTTGCTGTTTTCTGACATATACCAGTAACTATCTTCTTACCTGTTACCCTTAAATCAGATAAAGCAGTTGTAATCTCTATTTCTGTCTCTGTATTCCTTCCTTCCCATTTAACATGATTTATTACTTTTGAAAAACATGTCATGACATGAAATGAAATAAAAAACTGACATCCAGCAGAGATCAGCTGATATAAAAATGAGCACAACCCAGGAATCTCATGTGAACTTTTCTTCAGGGGAATTACCGTTCACACATACCATGGTGCAATACCAGCCTCACAGGAAATTGTTTGTCTTGTATTATATTAGAGCATGAGACATGATTTCCAGGTATCCCATATCCTTAATAAGCTCAAATATCAGTTCATCTGCTACAACCATTGTTAAGGTTCCTGTCTCTTACCACATCTAGGTGTCTGACCTTAATCTGAAAACTATCAATTTTAACTTGAAGACCGGGGCATCATTTGGCACTCGCTATATATATTGACTTTCATAGCCAAAAAATAAAGCTAGACATTTGGACACATTTAGTCAAAAGCAACCAGCAGACAGCCATTCCTTTCAGAATTCACCAAAATGGACTATTGTACATTGACAAAACACTATTTTCACTAGTCAGAGACAACTCCCTCCCTTCTACCCCACCCAACCCCCCTCTCCCTGACACCTTGCCATATCTTGGCTATTATTAAAATTATGCCACTCCTTAAATATAATGTTTCAATGAGTAAAGAAACTGACAATCACCAACCTAGCTGGTATCTGCTATTAAATGTAAATAAGAAATAGTTTGACTATAAACAACACGTTTCCAAAAATATAACTCATTTTGTCAACTTTTTTTGCCATAAGTTTATGAAAGCTTTTTTGTTGTGTTAAAGTGGTAATTCCATGAATCAAAATTACCAATGGAAGTTAATATTTGGATATTGTTGATACCTATTTTTGTGACTTTTAAGAAAAATGTTGTTCACAAAAAGCTCAAAAATGAAATCCACATGTTGGATAGAGCTTTGGAAAAAATATTGTTTTAGTCACCTGATGTAGGGAGCCATTCAACTGTTGTGAAAATTTCTTTGTATTATAATAGTTTGTTACTAAAGTTGGTGAGTACTTTTCAGCGAGATATACAGTATAAAGAAGTCATTCTATTTCAAATATGGCCAACCCTTTCCCTAGTATCTTATCATCTGTACAGAAGGTTGGATACATACCAAGACAACCACCACAATAAGCGAGTTTTGGTCACTTGTATTTTCCTGTTGCAAATGTAATAGTCAAGTCTCTATGTGGCCTCATAGACTACAGTTATGTACATTCTATAACTAGTTCATTGCAGTGCACTCTATAGTATATTAATGCCAAAAGAGTAACTGGATAAGCGAAACTTGACCTTGCTGCCAACATGTTCATCTCCCAGAGCTGCTGAGTGCTGCAGCCAATGCACGTGACTCAGAGTGGTATGGAGTAGGCCTAGATAACCCTGTTTTAGCTAATGGTCGAGTTAGCTAATGGTCGAGTTAGCTAATGGTCGAGTTATCGTCTTTAAAAGTGGATGAAGATCAAGACAAACATGCTACAATAACATTGATTGGTCATTTTCAGTAGTAGGCCTAGGTGGTCTAAGCAGGGATGAATTTAGCTTGAGGGGGACCCAGGGGACCATGAAGTCGTGGGGGCAGTGACGTACCAAAGACCTCAAAGTGGGGGGGGGGACATTTTGGGGGGTCACAAATTACTCTCCCAAGAATGAAGTCATTACCAAAATAGTTCTAGCCTAACATTATTATTGTTACTGGTATTGTAGGCCTAGCTTAGCATTACCATTAAGTCTAGCCTAGGGTTACCATATTTTAATTTTTTACAAAAGGAGGGAGTGTCGCCCTCCACTTTGAAGAAATGGTGGCATATTTACAGACTGAAACACAGGTTTAATATATAAAATTCTCAAAAAAAAAGGAGTAATTTCACAAAGTTACTTTTCTGTTGAAGCTGCCACATTTTCTCAATATAGGCGTGTTTTAAAAAGTAAGTTAAATTTGTACTGTAAAACACAGTATGTTCTTGAATTCACAAGGCATTAGAATATCAGGACAAGTACTTTACCGGCGGTACGCAATATTTTCGGCGCAAAAATGGGACAATGCCGAATAATCGGGAGGCATGGTAAACCTAGTCTAGCCTAATGTTGTCATTATGCCTATATGTTTACTATAGCCTAACGTTGTAGTTGGATTCATTCAATTTGGTCAATCATAATTTGTTATATCTTTAGTGTTGTATTTGATTTTTTATGTCACAAAAAAAAAAAAAAAAATCTCAATTGATGTGATGTCATCATAACACAATGAGTGCTCTGTGATGTCATATTAAAGTGGGTGTTCTGTGATGTCATATTACAGTGAGTGTGATGTGATGTTATCATGACGAATGTTCTTGAAAAGTGTTTTTATAATCTTGTTTTTTTTTCTCCTTGAAATCTGATACATTTGGGATGTTGTAAATCTCATTTCAAGGCTTCATAAGAATGGAAATATTTTGTAATAACATTTCTTTCCTATCTGGATGATGAATTATTTGTACATTAATAAAGAAAAACAAAGCCTTTTCAACTCAGTTATCATGGTGATAGTATTACTATGGTGTTTTCAGATACATTCATAATACGTTACCAAGCTTTAAACATTCATATCTTTAGATAAAACATGATAACAATTTGCTACCAACAGTTCCAAATATTATGATTGGATAAAAATTGCTGCACGATAAATGTTTAAACAGTTGTATCATTCATTTTGGCAAGATGTGTGGATTGTTTAGGTTTCTATTCGATTACATTAAGATGTGTTAATCATTTAAGGAATGGATGTTTAATGTTGTAATTTACTTTAGTTACCATTCTTATGAATTACGGTATGTATTTACGGTAGCAAGTAAATTAAGTATCATCCGTCGACAAAACAAATCCGCCGTCATTAAATCCGACGATTAAAAGTCCTCCGTCAAACAATCCGATGACAATTAGCCCACAGACAAATAATCCGATGAAAAAAACACTCGCGACAAAAAAAAACACCTTCTACAATTGGTCCGCAGATAAATAATCCGACAA
Organism: Paelopatides confundens; assembly: GCA_011317855.2. Lineage (NCBI taxonomy): Eukaryota > Metazoa > Echinodermata > Holothuroidea > Aspidochirotida > Synallactidae > Paelopatides > Paelopatides confundens. The sequence goes on from WXZC020000483.1 coordinate 11,331, forward strand.
AAAAACTCACGCAAAAAATTCGACAACATATAACCCACTGACATTAAGTCCGTCGATAAATATTCCGACAACGTGACCCGCGAATTGTATATAATACCAAGCCAGTAGTCCTACATGTGACGTTGTTTTCAAATAATATATGAGCGCAACCTAATTTTGGCATTAGTTGCCAAACCTTTACAGGCGCCCCCTTAACCCTTTACTGCACAGGCATGTTGAGCAAAATAGCAACTTTCTATTAAAGATTTTATAACTCAGAATGGAGATGTTTTTATCAATAGCAATATATATATATCATTGGAATGAGAATAAAATTCTGCTTCCAAATATGGCATTCTTTTTCCTTTTTGAGCTAATTACGTATGCATATATGCAAATTGTACTGCTAAAAAGCTATTTCTTTTGTGAATTTCTTTTTTGGTTGCAAGATATAATTATTTGAATTTTCATTGGTATTAGATGTGTGGAGGGGACTCTACTCTTGTATTCATGTCAAAAAATGGCACATGGACCCATGATTTTGTATAGAAAATGATGCTTTTCTGATAATTTGTTTCAAAATTATGCAAATTAGCAATACTGCACACAGTGCATATGCATGTTGCGCTAAATA
>WXZC020000484.1:0-11937 GCA_011317855.2 Paelopatides confundens
AAGCCCATTCCCATTTTAGTTTAATAAAAGTTCGATTATAATAGTTTTATCACTCTACTTTCATTCTACTTGTACTTTGTTATGATTTCCGTTTGTGATGTACCTTTGTATCCCTTCCGTAACCCTGAAACTATCAACATCAAGGGCGTCCATTTGAGGTGGCACGTAAGGGATTGCATGTTTCCTCACTTTTTTTAAATGGGGGACACGAACTCCCTCATTCTTTGAGACTTGAAGACCTGAGTGAAGGGCCACTAAAAAGTGTGTCCCCTCTCTACGTTAGCTTAAATATTGCCATTAGTCTATTTATTCTTATTTTAATGAGAGAGTTATTATTAATATGATAATCTCGTCTGAGTTTTATTCTTTCTTTAATTAATGAGGCTTAAATGCCACTAGTTATAGACCACTTAGAGACCACTAGGCTTCCGTAACGGACAATTTAAATTATAATAAGTAAATATAATGTTAGAAAGATCGATTGAAAGTTGGTCAACATGATTTATTGTAATCTCATCCCTACTGTAACCAATATAAAGGCCATTGATATAATTGTCAACATCCGATTTAAAATCGTCCCAGTTGGTATTGCTGGGAGAACGATAATTCATGCTCTGGTGTAAGGTGTGGTTCAAATCGAAAGAGGAGAGGACAATATAGTGATCACTGAATTCAATATTGTAAATTATTTGTAGATTGTAAAGTTTGCTGCATGGCTAGAGTGTTATTTGTAAGAACATCATGTCAATTTTGTGCCCTATCAGTTGATATGTTCTAAAAATCCACATGTGGAGTTTCGGAACATATCATCCCAATCACACTCCGTATACATCAGTGTACGTGTACAACGTCTAAAATATAAACACGTTTAATTTACATAAGTAATCACAGCTGCGCGCATAGGTCCCCAGTGACTGCACCCAGGTCACGAAGGATCTTTGAATATTCGTGACCTTGGTGCAGTCACTATGGACCTATGCGCGCTGCGCGCAAATTAAATCTTTATTTCAATAGTTATCAAGTTTTAAAACGATGGTACAGTCTAATTCAAAAGGACTTGATTTAAGTGAGGGTGCTTGAAGAAGCAATTTCACTGATGTAAGGGCGGTATTTTGGCATGGATTGCTTCATGTTGGGTAGACATGAATAGCTGACTTTTATGTTGTTTTTATTTTAAAAATTGTGTAACTTGTGTTTCTGTTGGAAAATGCTTCCTGATTAATCGTAGGAAAGTTGCTCCTACGTTTGTTTGTACTTGTTTGCTGAATGGGGATTGCACCATATGGTGTTCCGTTTTCTATTCTGCCGCTGACGTTTTGTGCAATTTGGGTTTTCGTCGTACATCAGTTTTTCTGGATGACCGCTGGCTTTCAATGCCTCCTGGTATGCTGGGCGGCATTCTCAAATGCTGTACGGTCATGACAATTGGCTGATGCGCTGGTTGACGACGTTTTGGAATTTGTTTTAGTATGGTCGGTGGGTGGTTCGACATGCGGTACACGTATAATGGTTCGTCGTTGGGCTTGCGGTACGGTTAGTATCTACCGATTTCCAGGTTCAAAGTGATATCGAGATAGTTAACGGATTTTAAGTTAGATTGAGTTGTGATTTTTGGCCAAGCTTTTCAAACACTTTTGCGATGGTGTTCCGGGCCCCGTCGGCGGTTCGTCGTGTCATGTTTTTGAAAATGGCTAAACCGTCATGTCTGTAAAGTCCGATATTGTCGCTGTTTCCAAAAGTGTTTTTTTTTAGCAGATGCAAAATTCAGCGCCGTCAAAACTGCCCATGGTGACGTCGAAGATATTAGCGGTGTTTCGTTTGGTCCATGCTTTTTCCTTATCGAATAGCAATGATTTTCTGGCATGGAAGATTGTGTCAACGTCCAGCTGTGTGATTGTAATGTACTGTTGGGCCCATGTGATTGACTGTTGTAGTAATTGATGTGAAATGGAAGGGTAGTAGTCAACAATATCGAATACCATGAAGTGTGACTGTTTTTGTTTGGGATGTTTTTAAACAATTCGATCACTGATTATGTGCTCTTCCACTGCTGTAAATGTCTGTGTTGATTCTGTCGATGATGTGCTTGCTAAACTTGCCTATTTCACTCTTGGTTGGGTTGATCAATCGACATGGGAGGTTCTGGAGAAAATGTTCTTTGTGGTCTTTCAGAGTGATGAAAGCTTGTCTCTTTGTCATTGGATCTATCCTGTCGTATATCATGTGTCTTCCTGCTATGGTGTACATTTCTTCAGTGATGTAATGTAGAATTGTGTTATCCCTAGTTTATATTTGGCTGCTATGTTGTCTTTTAGCAGTTTATTGTATTTTTCTGTGTCCAATTTGTATGCGTTCGTGGTTTTACCAGCAAATACAAAGATTTTTTTGTTCGACTCAATTTTCTTAATGTCTTTGTGGAATGTTTTCTGGAATGGGTCGAGGATTTTCCTGAATTGTATGTCCTCAAAAGGCTTTAGTTCTATTTTGTTAACAGTTGTCTTTAATGGTTGGCTTTTATTTGACATTCCTATTTTTTCTAGCGGAGCACTGTCCCTCCCGCACTTTTCCCTCTTCCACAGTTTTTTTTTACTGGAGCCGTCAACGTTATTATGTCACCATTTGACTATTATATCATGGTCATATCATTGTAAAATCATTATCATACCTAATATCTACAAACTAGTTTCGACTGAATGTGAGTTACTTTTCTCGATATACTTACGTTGGTGTTTCGTCCTGGAGAGTATCCACACGCGTCTGAAACATCATTACCTGCTGCCATTACCACCACAAAACCTGGAAAGAATAATGCGTGAGATACATATCTACCAACCTCTAATGAAATGTCCTGACGGACATTTTCGTCTATGTTAAAAATACTCAATCCCCAATATCTCACCCAGCCCCTTACGTACCCGTAACACTATCACCACTGCATTCACGTCTCTGTGATGTCATAATGTATTTTCTCGTAAGGCACTTAAATATCAGAAAATTTGCAATATGTATAATTTACTGATCAAGATCAAATATATTGTCTTTTGTTACCGTCATTAGCGATAGATGTCACGGCATTGTCCAATAAAGTTGAAGATGCCCCGGAGAAAGACATCGATACCACGCTGGGAGTATCACCACTGGCTTTCAATTGATCCAACGCTAGTATTTAACAAAAAGATAACCGTGCATACATAATTAACAATTGGTATATTATTTTATTGAAAATGAAGTGAGTACACTATACAAATTTAAACGTGTGAGGCGTTTATTCAGTGTGACGCGTCATACGTTTAAAAATAAACACATACCTTTCAAACCTAAACATATTGCGTTTAGAAGTAAACGGTGTATGTTTATATAATCGTACACCACACGATACATGTTATAAACGCATAGCGTTTATTATTGGGATTCAAGTATTCGAGATCCCCTAATATTAATGCGAATATCTAATTTGATGCCTTTTGAGAATGAAAATCGTATGATTAAAGTGACCACGATTGTAACTGATATTATAAGTCGCTGAACTAATGACTAGTACTCTAAAATAACACTTGTGCGCAATAATTAAATAATTCACGTATAAATGAATTATGTATACATTAGTACACATCCATTACAATATTATAATAATTTGAAAACGTTGTCGCAGAGAAATCGACCAAAAAACTTCGTTTTTTACTGTATATCGAATCCATAAACGTTGTGTTTAGTTTTCGGCAAGAATTATTAAACGCTCCGTTTAGAAGACTGTGACCTTTGACCGTTTGTTGTTTACTGTTTCTTCAGTTGTCGATAACGGTTAGACCATGCTTTGTGGAAGCTTACGTTATCAACATATTATACCTAATTTTGCTTGGTTTGTGTTGTACATTACCAACGGAGGTTTGTCATTTCATTTGCTGATTTGTTCTCGGACATTTAATCAAAGATGGCGACCTAAGCCAGAATATATGCTTACTGTATAACGGACGTGGGACATTAACGTATAATGATGAATCAATTAGGAAGTGATCAGAAGTATTTTGCGAGCAGTTATACCACAGTCACCGGAGTAAAAGAAAATATTCAAAGAATATCACATATTTGAATTGTCTTCAATCTGTGATTATATTTTCATATAACGGAATACTTCAGATAAGGTTATGTTATGCATTTGCTTTAAGGATGTAGTAAATTACTTTGGTTGTCCTGTAATATGGCACTCGTTGGTGGTAACTAGTCATTATGACGTCATAATGCACACAATATATTTCATGGAAGGGACGCGTTGATTTAAATGTGTTATTAAAGAAAGAAACATTGTACTCCATACTACAGATAACGATTGCAAATGCTAATATATGAACCAATGAATATTTATAACATGAATCAGATAGTGTCAATGCAAAGTTTGTTTTGGTTTTTAATTTGTTTCGTATTTTTCTGGTGGTGAGATTCGTATTGCATTGTCTCTGTTGCAATTGATTCTGTCGTTGCCTAGCAACGTAATACGTCCACGATTATTTCACAAGTAGGCTACATTCGTGTATTACCATAATGGCAGCATTGAAGAAATGTATTACCCTGAGATACATACGAAGATATTCAAACCGACTGGGGCGATTCGATTTGTAGACATATCAAATATATCGAGACGATTTGTTTGAGACAGGAGGTCGTTGAAATCCTGCCCAACGTAATTCATATTCTACTCTATACTCCTACTTCCGCTCTCAACACCAATCTAACTCCCTGTAATTCTTGAAAGCTTTTAAGCCATATCTATGTTTCGATACATTAACATATATCATACGTGACCATACCGGCAATAACATCACTCTCGCTGCCCGTTCCATCACATCCAAAGACACGGAGGCTTTCAATATTCACATTCTTAGCCACGCCCCAAGTTGAACCACCAATGACACCAGCACAATGGGTTCCATGTCCGTTACAGTCTACTCCCTTTAAACATAAATAAATAAGAACGATTTAAACAAAACCTGAAAATATTACAAAGGAACTTGTTTGTATTGACGCTATATTAGAATGTAAATTTACAATATATCAAAGACATTACCTTGTGGATCTAGGAATTCTTCAGGGAGGCGACTACCAAGGGCGTCGGCAGACTTTTGGAAGTGTGGGGGCATAATAATAGTTTGGTGGAATTTTGGAGAACCGACATTTAAACAAAAACCATAATTGCGTGTATCACATAACAATATATTTCATGAGGCTTAAGGGAGGGGTTAAATCATGTTTGTAGCAGAACATTCTTCCTTTTTGTTGCAACAATAATATACGGAGGTGACAGCACGTGAAAGATGTTTTCTTTTTTCTTCACTTCCCTCCATTGTTGTGTGTCTGTAATTCGTATGTTACCGTATTGATATAAATAAATATAATTTAAATATATAATTGCAAATAAAAAGTGCCCCTTTTGTCCAAAAAATACAAGAGTGCCCGATAGAGACCCACACACAGACTCTTCTTTAAAAATTAGAAAATTACAAAAATGTGCTAGATTTTCAATTTCCGGTTAAATATTACAGCTTGCGTTCGGAATTCGCTTCAACCGAATACTACCACCACATGCGCGGATCTATGAGGTCATGCCCCTCCCCCCCCCCTAGAATACCAAGACCCCAGCTTATGCCTCCTCTAAAGATACGAGGTAAACAATTTCATACCGTTGCTTTCAGCATTGGCAGAGAGTTTCCAATTACATTGTTACAATAAGGTACTATTCTCAAAAATTGTCGGAGCCCCTCGCAAAGAAAAGGGTAACGAAAAAGTAAATAATAACTAACAGTGGTCCACAGATTTGTTTATAAACATTCCTGTTGGATTAAAAGATTCAAAACTGTTAATTAAACGCAGGCGCCATTTCCTTTGTTTACTCCCATTGTTTAATATTCATGAGACTGCTGCTTAAATATCATTTTCGAAAAGCAATGTTTGTAAACAAATATGTTGACACAGTTTGTTATAATTTTTATTTTCGTTGGCCTATTTATTTACGAGTGGTTCAAACATTGTGTGGAAAGTAATATATCATTCTGAAAATGTGATTGAAAACTACCCGTCACTAGTGATGAAAAAGATTGTAAAGATTGTAAACTCCTAATGACCCTTTAAGTAATCCCTAAACAAGTTGCGGCCCGCGAGCCCTTTACCAAAAATCACAGTGGGCCATCAAGCAATTTTGGTGACAACGGCTAGTGTAATGCATACTGCAGTACCCAAAATGATCAAACAGCATACACAATACAGTCCAGTAAACATAGCCAGCACAGTAAACACTGAACATTACCGTGACTGTGTGCTATGTAACGAAGAACATTTGACCAATCAGATTACTCCTATAACAAAAGTCGTCCTGCGTGTTATTAGTAAACTTTACAAATATTACAGGGCACAAGTCCTGATCTCAAAATAAATACTAGATCGAGCAACCAGAGTTATTTTATGAAGCCAACCCGTGCGAGTTGGTGGCCATCTTAGCAGGCGTAGAAAGTCAATGAGGATAATCCAATGAATGTGTATATGTTATCTGGAAATGGCTTGGGTAAGTTGCAATATTTAAAAAAATAGTTTAAGGCATTATTAGGTGTTATTTTATATTCGAGGTTTCTATTTTAGAAATTAATGCATGGTTAAGTGTGTAGCTAGCTACATTAACCCTTTTTTTTACCTCCCACATAGTCAAGATTGCGATCTCCTCGTGAAAATATTTTTAAAACAATAATAGCTCTGAATGGAGGCATTTTCATATATAGCAACCTATACATGAATAGGTTGGAATTGAATGAGGGGTTTTTAAAAATAAATCCCGAAAAACAAATAAAAAAACACAAAAAAAGTAAATAGGTATTAACAGAAAATGTCATTTTGGGGGAGGGGTAGTGGTTGAGACTACGCATTATATTTCTAGACTTCTAAGTCTACCAACCCATTCCCAATCCCAATTGCTAAAGAAAATACTATATAGGCTATGTCGCCATACATATCCTAAAGCGTTATGCCCAGCTTATGATAGCAAATATTTACAATGACAATATCGTTATTGTACATATTTAGCGGGCTTCAAGACTTGTAGCACAGAACAATGGGTTGATCGATTCTGTCTTCAGTTTTATATCAGTGGATACAAGGCATGCATACAGTTTGCGGTAAATTCCCCCAAACCAAAATGTGTTTTTGTAGGACTTTCTGAGACAATTGCGGGAGTCCCGCAATCGCGCCCCTTAATGTGAACACTGGGTGAGCATGATATTATAGGGATTATGTTGACCCCGTTATAAAGGGGTCCAGCTTATCGGGCTCATATTTGTTGATGTAGAGAAATTGTCAGATTTATACAACTCTGCAACGCCCTTCGACAAAGATGAACGACACGTTTTTGTCAGTTGCGCACAACAAAATCATGTACAAATTAACTTTTTAGCATATCCTGAACCGTGTACAAATTGACGCGCAAATTGCTGACATTAATTAAAATGTTCAAAGTAATGAAAATGAACTGTTTTGCGTCACACATCGTTTCCTGTACGCGGTAGAAAACCGTTTCAAATGAACAAGTTTTAATTTATACAACACGGATTTATCGTCGTGTCTGTGCGATCCAACACACGATTCAACTCGCAATACAAGTCAAGCTTGAATCGCGTAATGTGAAATTGGTATACGTTACATTACTGTGCAATGCTGACTGAAACCGTGTCAGACTATAAATTCCTTTCTTCTTTCAATTATATTACGAGTTGAATTGCGCGTTGAATTACACGGATGTAGCCATGGCTACATCAGGGTCATACTCGTGCGATTCAATATGAGATTCTAAATCGAAATACAACTCATGACTGGATCGAGTAGTGTAACACGGGTATGTCCGCTGACTGTAGCTGTAACATACTATACTTGTATAGAAAGTTGAATTGTGTGTTGAATCGAATTGAGATTTCTTTCTATATATTACTTTACCTAATCCCACATGCCCCATACACCATTAAAGGAAGTAACGTTATAACTCTACGGCCTCATCGCATGTATAATATAATAAACGTCTTTGTTATGTGTAAATAAAGTGCAATCATACAAAGGCGTTTTACTTAGGTTTATAATTATTTGGAGTAATTTCAAAGTTAATGCTTACAGCACCGCCGTCTTTATCATAAATGCTTTTAGCTCTGCTGCCAAAGTCAGAATGTGACGCAAGGATTCCCGTGTCCACCACGTAAACCGTTATACCCGTACCATTACCTGTAAAATATAAGAGTCATTATATTAACGATGCATGTCAGCAAAAATTAGTTATCATAAAATTATTGTATTTAGGGGATACATACTAAGATGTCCGTACATAAATATTATTTATGACCGATGATGACGTCATCGTGGAAGCTCAGATATCCAAGTTATTGCCGCCGAGGGCAAATGTTATCCACGATGACGTCATCAGATGTATTACAACATACGTATGCCTGCATATTGTACTATTAATCACACTCATAACATACCCCACAAAATGTGATCAAAACGGCATAGTTAGTTTTATTCTCCTGGTGGTACTCTTCTCTGCGTGTTAGAGTATGATTAACGTAGTACTTACTGTAGATGTAAATGTTAATGTTAATGAATTGTAAACATGTTATTTCAGGCTACAAAAGTCTTATTGTTGACTATATTGATTTATGTGTTCTTTCTTAGCATCAATATCCATATTCCTAAATACTGATAGTAAGGCATAAAAAACTATTGTTTTCAGTCCGCCCCAAGTTGATATTCACGAAAAAAGTGAACAGGAACTGAAAATTTAGATAAAATAATTTTAAAAACTTTTAAAAAAGGAATCACATCCTAAAGTACACGAAAACCGTGCTAAAGAGCAGAGACATGATGTTACATCGCGATCATGACTAACATATTTCTAAGAGAGCAATAAATTGCTCGCCCACGCGCTAGAGCACATGTAGTCTCAGCTCGGCTCAAATTCCAACCTTTGTCAATGTGCAAGTATTTGAAGCTAGTTGGACCGTTCAGTCAGTTACTTCCGGGTACGGATTCTAAATTAGAGCCAAAACAAATTATAAACCACCCGCCACCCCTCTAGATTTTGAAGAAAAAAGTTCCTTCCGCCCCTCTTCTAAAAATGTTGTCACTGGACTCCAAACAGAAAATGTACGTATTCTAGACTTGGTAATCCAGTCACTTTGATTGATTTGCTTCCGATTATTAAATTGAATTAAAAAATAATAATCGTGGTATTGTAAGGTAGCCTGCACTGAAAAATATCCAAGTGGTCTATCACATATTTGGACCTGCAGTTATCATTTAAGCTGCTTACCGATCGGTGAATAAGTGTCATCAAGGGTTTGTCCAAGCTGGTCTATCCTATCCAATCCCCACGAAGTCTGACTGACTGTATAGACAGCATCCTTCTCTATATACTCAACGATGTCTAACTTACGGAGCTGCAACAATCAATACACCGTGAAGAAAAGTATACCTACATTATATTATATGAAGATTGATTCATAAAATTACGTCATGGACAAAATGACTTATATGACAGACATTGAAAAACATAAATAAACAACTTAATGATTGGTGAAGTAATTGACGGGAAATGACGAACAAGCTGTCCCAGATTGTCTTTCATTTGTCTTGGATTAAATGCATCGATACTATAATTTGTTCTTAGTGGAATATTACGTGGCGGTGTATTGATGGTATAGACTAGAGTGTGTATATTATTCATAATACCTGGGTACCATCCACGAAGGACCAAACTTGGAAGATACATAAAGTATTGGTAATTCACTAAAACACTAAAGTCATTCATGCAAATAATGACGTCATCATAAAGTGTCCCCATATTTATATGGCACAGTGTTTTTAGGACTACATTTTTGCATGAAAAACTAACTGGTAACTATCAAATAAATACTCTTCTCATTATAAATATTATTGATTACTTCAGAAATTACTTTTTGATTCATTTTGTGACATATGTGTTCAACACACTGAGAAATATTCATAAATAGCATTTTTGGAGCACCCTGCAGTGTTTTCACCTTTTATAGAAACTCAATATTCGATTTGATATCATGCTGCAAATGATTAAAATGACACTTTCTGTAACATCCAGAACACACCAGAATAACAACTATAGCCTAAACCAGGAAGTAAACTCTATAGCCACTGTGTGTGCCGTATTCACTACACACAGTATTCATGGACTAGACCTTTCTAATTGCACTGTCAGCCTAGTAATAATACACTGTGCACATCCTGGATTTAACAAAGGCCCTGAATATCCTTATAAACTCAATTCTAACTCTCCCATATACCATTTTATACCATTATATTCTATGAAAACCCTATTTTTATATAAGACCAGATATGTATTTGTTCCTACATTGTCAGTCTGTGGTGATTTTCTTAGAGAATGTTCGTGCAGTCACTATAGTTAGTACTAGTAGTTTCAAGATATTGGCGAAGAATATGTGTGAAGCGATCAGTATGGCGCTATTTCATTTTGTATTTTGTCGCATATTCCTTGCATTCCATATATAAATATACTGGCCAACGCCCAACAGTCTACTTCGGATTTGACATTGTATGATGGTCGTCATATGCCGATTCAAATAAGAACAATGTCACGCGTCGAGTGCACACTCTACACACTACAAATTGTTGTGTACCTAGAAAGTATGGTTACGAAAATCGTCACCACATCTTCGATGAGCATTGGTTGAAGCAACAACTCCTTGGATCGAATCAAGTGAGTTTACCGAGGAAGACTGAAACAGTTGGAATATAGTCTTAATTCTAATTATTAACCAGTGGTCGCACAAGGGGGGTCATTGGGATGGGGGAATCCCCATTCATGATGTCCTGCCGCCATCGGTTCCCCCTTTTCCCGTTTAGTGGGCCCATGGGCCCACGCACCAGCGATATATTTGTTTCAGTTGTACTGTCAACGTTAGTCTGTCAAATAATAACAAAGTATATACATACAAGAACCCCAAATTGCAGAGCTGCGGGGAATTTCATCCCCGAGATTCGTACCTGGCCCCACCAGGGGTCATTTATCGGGCTCCTGGACCCCATGCCCAGCACCTTCATACAAGCGATATATTTTGCTCTGTTTTCAGTATTAATAGAAATGTTGACATGCTAAATTAAAGCAATTTATACATAAATGATGTTTAAAATTCTTGGGATCCCATGGGTGGTTTACCCGATCAGGGGATATTTAGTGGGCCCCTAGCCCCACATTGAGCAGCTTCGTGCAAGCGGTATATTTGTTCTGTTATCAGTTTCAGTAGCAATATAGACGTGTAGACATGTAAAATTATAACCAAATTCATATAAACTGAATGAAGTCTCAAAAGTGCAGGGCTTCCGATGGGGACGGACTTCTCCAACCTGATCCTCGACAGGATACATTGTGTGGCCCCTGGACCCCACGCATGATGACATCATGTCTATGGCCCAGTTTATCTGACGAGTGACATCACGTGCTACTTCCAGCCTTGTATTTCTCTTGCTATTTCCTTGAATATAAAAGTACCATTGGGACACTAGCTTAGCAGATTTGAATTATGTTCAACATGATAATAATGTATTTTTCAAAAATTACTGCACACAAGCACTGTTCTCAAGGAGTGTGTCTCTCCAGCGCAGTCTACGACTCAGGACGTGGAATTCCATAGCTGTATTATGAAATTCAGGTGCTTACTGACCTTGGCATACATACAAACGGGCATTTGTACATGAAACGAGCCAAAACGACCCAAAACGACGAAAAAGGAGCCAAAACGAGCCAAAATCACCCAAAAACGAGCAAAAACCAACCGAAAAAAATACACGCGTCAATTTCATAAAATTGTATTATACACGTAACATGATTGACAGGCAATATACAAAGGAATACATTAATAATAA